>NQII01005362.1:95918-154411 GCA_002778355.1 Clitarchus hookeri
GGTTTTGGTTAAAATGTTGGACAGAAAATGTGTTAGTTAATCCTGTACTAATGTATACTTGTCCCCTAATGAACCACCTAGTTGTGTGTTCCTGGTAGATTCAGTGTGTTAAAAATGGTAACTGTTTGAATCGTACCGGTGTTCGTTTTTAACCCTTACGTTCCTCGCAAATATCATATACTACACAGTACACGTTCATTTCCATAATTAGCTTGTTTCGTCTTGAATAAAGTTCAAGGCTAAATTACTCATTTTACAGGTTATAAATTAAAGTTTGAAATAAATGTAAGTGCATAGACTGTATTGTGTTTATTGTATCAATAAAACTCTCTATGTAAATATTATGTGACTTACTTAAGTGTTTTTGTTTCATTTTCCCTCCTGTGCTTGATTTAACAAGTTATATATATATATATATATATATATATATAATTACAGTTGTGACACCTTAATGCTAAAATTCTGAAAAGAAGCTCCATAGATAATGTTGTTACGTACTTATAATTTATACATTATATTTCATCTCTATACCAACTACAGGCATTTGCTGCAAAACATCACACAGTAAAACACGGAATAGTGAAATCAGGAGATTGCGTAAATAAACGTTATAAGTGGAGAGACACGTCAAAGCATAACTGGAGACTGGTAAAACAAGGGACACCTGTGTTACCATAATCGAGGAGTTGGCTGGAGTAAAGGCTTTAGTAAGTTCAGGCCATTCTTCAATCTAACAGTTGATCGCGTTCCTTATTGCCCATGAATAGCGCACACAAAAGTATCAGTAGCCCAATACTTGACAAAATTATGCATTTTTCCTGGCCCTGCATTGGTACTGTTATTGAATAACTGTTGTATCCTTGCCTTAGCTTATTGTATGTAAATAGTGGCTATTCCTTTATAAAAGTGCTCACTTTAATGTGTACAGTCTGTACTCGCATTATAGTCAAAAGTTATTTTTACCATTCTGCCATTTTTTTTATCCTTTAACCACCTTTTTAAATTACTGTTGCCATGCAAGTAATAAACACTGTGTGTATATTCCACCGCAGTCGGAAATTAATGCCTAAGGTCAAAATAAAATATATTTTTTTGACTATTATACCAAATGAGAGGGCTTTCAAAAGTGCTCACTTTACAGTGTGTGGTCTATAGTTACTGTTTATAGGTACTGTTGTCTTGTAAGGGAAAACCATATGATGTTTGTTTTGTCGCAAACAACCTTCAACTTCCTTTACCTCAGAATGTCTTAATGTGTCACTTTGTACAAACTGCTCCCAAATTCATAGTTCCCCCGACCTTGACATATCAAATGAATGTGCTACCTGTGTGTCCATGACTTGCACCATATATTTGTATATGCTGTATCAACTTATGATATTTGAAAATAAAATTGAAACTTCCTCAACGTTGTATAATTATAAGAAAAGTTCGCAGAAATTTACTAGTGACCACTAAGTTACATAATCTCTGTATACAAAATGGAGTGAATGGATTGGACTGGACTGACAAACAAAACCACTAGACGTAAAGGTATGACAATTCAGGTCTGGCTTCCCCTTAAAGTGCAGGCACCCAATAAGAATTTTTTGAAATCCAACCTCAGAGGTTGAAAAGGTGTAAAATGTGTAAGGACTCCTCAATAGCGCATTAACCATTAACACAATAAGATATTACTATTCTCTTTGCTTTAAAAGGCTACTTATACAAATTAAAAAAAAAAATAGTTTTAGGATTTTTTGAACTACCTGTGAGGAGTGGTTGTTCTAAAGGTGCTCTATCCACTTCCAAACAAACAATTACGTTTTGTCCACATGAAATTGCAGTAGTTGAATACTATCGGATGCCATGTTCAGTCCAGACCAAACAAATTTAATTCCTTGTGTGAACACATCCTAAACTACATGGTCCAGGTCAAAAGGGACCATATGTGTACATCGGTGTGCATTCTGATTTTTCTTTTCCCCGACTTTCATTCCTTGAGACTATTGCCTCCGCATTATGGGGGAGGAGTAGTAACTAAAATATACCATTCCAAAGGGTGTAGTTGTACACTCAACCGCAAAGATAGCACCACTGAGCATGGCGTCTCACACCTCAACACAGATAAGATCGTTTACATTTGAATATAAAAAAAATGTTGGGTAGAAGCTCCGCATTTCATTACGATATTACGCCCAGCCACTAGTCACCTCAGTATCATGCAATGCCAAAGTCATAATCTGAATACACTCGTGGTTTGCATGCTGGGTTCCACTATCAGTAACATCGCCACCCCCAGGGGGTCCTATCCTTGCAGTAGCCCACATTGCAGCACTTGTGCTATATGCCAGCCTTCCACCTGCTTCAACAGCAGGCTCACCAATCAGACTTATCCTTGTGCCCAAACTCGCTGGTCTTCGTGACCGTTCGCTGCACAACAATACGACGACAAGAACATGGGGCGAGGCATTTGTTTGGAAAATGTGTTCATCTGACGCGTGCGTGTGTGCGTGTGCGTGTGTGTGTGACCAGCAAACGCGACAAAAATTTCTGGCCCATGAGTTAATTTCAGTGAGCGAATTATCTTAAACATAAGCAAATGAAATTTGAAAACTATTTTAAATATTCCTCGAATGACCCACATCCTTACTAATATTATAAATGAGAAAGACTGTATGTTTGTTACCACTTAACCCCATAACGGCTGAACGGATTTTTATGAAATTAGGTATGTAGGTACTTTAGGTCCTGGAATAGGACATAGGATACTTGTTTTCCACTGTTCCTGTGGAATAACAACAAAACGTAATTCTGCAACGGCTGGGAACGTGACCGAAATATATTTTGCCTTTGGTGTCAGAGTTTATCAGGCCGCCTAAGGACCCCTGAAATAGCTTAACCAACGACTGCTATTAATCGGGACCGAATATTTAACGTGCCCTCCGAAGCACGGAAGCGCTCAGATGTTATGCCACCAAACGGTCACCCATCCAAATGTGTGCCGCTGGGAACGTTGCTTAACTTCGGTGATCGATTAAGATCCCTCGGTCAAGCACAAAAAGTAGTACCTAGGTAGGTACACTTTTTNCGTTGCTTAACTTCGGTGATCGATTAAGATCCCTCGGTCAAGCACAAAAAGTAGTACCTAGGTAGGTACACTTTTTTCTATAGCTACAACTTGATGAAACTCATGTTTTTATTTCCATACATCGACGCTGGAAAGCGGAAATGTGGTANTTTTTCTATAGCTACAACTTGATGAAACTCATGTTTTTATTTCCATACATCGACGCTGGAAAGCGGAAATGTGGTAACTACACGATATTTGCACAGATACACTCCTTGACTATCGGGTTTGCCGTAATCAGTTAAAATTCCTTAGCCCAATTTATTTTTGTATCTCTGTATTACATTGGTACACAAATCATTAATTAAATCATTTTTCTAACCACACAACGTCGAGAGTAGTTAGAAATAGGGTATTGTAAGGCACCTGGTGTCCTGGAGGGGACGAGCCGAGGCATCTTGGATGCCATCATTTCCTCCTCATACGGCGGCCATTCTGGTAGTTAGTATTGTTAAAAACTTCCACATTTTACCAGAAAATTGCCCCAATTTCCTTCAAAACAATATCACTTGCACAATCCGGATGACATTGCTCACGACTCCACATTGTGGCTATGTTTTCCTTTTTGGACAAGTGAGGGATTTCATGCCACCATCGACCATCTCCTTGCTTCACACTGTTTTACAGGGTGTCTCGAAGCTCCTACTTTCCTTTTCGGCTTTATATCCCATATTAAACAGGGACATTTTCCGGCGTGGGAAAATTATACATCGGTTTCTAATACACTATATATATGTTTATTTCCCACATATTCTCGGCAATGATACCACCATTCGTGAGTTAAATGGGCCTTCGATTTTTGGATATTTAGTCTTATAAAGATTTTGGGTTTAATTTGGAATCGTTGATGTTGTCCGTGGAAGCACCTCATGTGCCTTTTTTTTTTCTGGAGAAATGCGAATATGTTTGATTTGGTTGTGTTTGTTGTTTTTCGTAGGTGAATGTAAGACAAAAGACAGTGCGTTGCATCATCGAAGGGAGTAAGATTACTGTCGTATTTAGCTATGTAATGGTTGTGTTGATGCTAGTTTCTGTATCGTGGTTACCAGAATAGTAAATGCCGGTTCCCGGTAGAATCAACATTGTTGAGCTGAAGTATACATACTCTCAGTTTCGTGATAAGGTTCCTGCGTACGATTATCGCCGTACTTAAATGAGAGCTATTATAATTAGCAAAGTGGTCATTTTGGAACCACCCATCAGAAATAGAAGGGGATGTAGCATATGCAGTGTTAAGGTTTTTTTTTTAATAAAACAGAATAATTTTTTTTTAACACTGAGGTCAGTTATTGGAAACGGTACACAGACACTAAACATAATGAATAATACCTAAGACAGATCACATTTTAAAAATAGAAGATGAGGCATTTAGTAAATATATATTCAGTTGTTACATTACACATTTTAGAAAAATAGGGAAATTTCTTTTTTGAAAATTTCTTTTTTTGAAAAAAAAAAAAAANGTTGTTACATTACACATTTTAGAAAAATAGGGAAATTTCTTTTTTGAAAATTTCTTTTTTTGAAAAAAAAAAAAAATTCAAAAATTAATTTTTTGAAAATTGTTTATTTTTCAAACTTTTTTTTGTATTTTTGAAAAACAAATTCTCGAACATTCCATGGCGGCCCATTTGTCAGCCAGTACCGATGGTGTTCATTTTGTCAGCAAGTACCCAAACTTCATGCTCTTGCATTTCAAGCTGTAGGATCCCTGCGATGACGCCCCGACTGGTCCCTACTTCACGCTCTTGCATTCCAAGCTGGAGTATCCCTGCCACGAGAAGGTTTTATCCATGTGCTACATGATCACGGGCGGCCATTATGTCAACCAGTACCCACAAATCCCTACGACAACGCCCCGACCCCAGATCCCCATCACAACGCCCTGAAGAAGTTTTCTCCGATCCCCGCTACGATAAGTCCCGACCCCAGATTCCTACCATGATGCCCCGCCGAGGTTTTCTCCAAATGCTGATAAATTAGAATACTAAGTAATTTGTTCCTACTAGAACTGCTTGGTCCCAAACTAGGCGCGTTCCCGTCACGACGCCACCAGAGCCAGTAGCGGCCAGCCATGTTGCTAGCTAGTACCCTACGACATGCATATGCTAGGGACGTCCCTAGCAGACTTGCCCCTGCGACGTGGACGCTCTCCATGCCGTCCCTGCCACAACGTCCCGGCAAGGAGTTTTGTTTGCGTGTACTGCTACATGCTACTACTAGTACCTCCCTACTCGCCTATTGGCTACGCAAGGCTCCCCGACTGTGGAACCTCCCTATTACACTCAAACATGCACACACACACTTACCTCTTGCATGTGCTACAGTATGTTAAACGAGATCTATGGCCACCAACACCCTCAACAATATACCAGACAATAGGAATACGATACTTGCACATGCTCTAGTACACTTCTGGGAAAAACACACTCTCTGGCGACAGACATATATAACGATGTATGCCTGGCCCAGAGCTGTTTTTTATTAGGTATGGTAACCATAGGGGGCGGTATTTATGGCATCGTCCAGGACCTTCCGCTTGTCGTCCATCGACGAAAGAGCCAACTTGTTGGTATGCTCAGTATACACTTCGTGATGGTATGACCTAATACTACTGATCTGTACTCTCGTGACGCGCTGGGCCAAAAGAATATGCCGATAATCTTAAAGTGTTATCGTATTCTGTACAACACTATTTTGTATCCCCTTTGCGCACTTTATCACATTATCGCGACATTGATATACGCGTACAGCTTCACCCTCAGCCCGACAAACTCGTCCATATTGTTACTTCCGCACTCGTCCTTGGCATTGACTGGTGAGTGGGAGGGTAGGCGCTGCTGTCGGGTCGGAGGCGAGGTCGCTGTAGAAGTCGGGGCAGGCGATCTCCATGATATAGGAATCGGTATCTGTTTACACAAGACCCACGTCACTGCCATACCGCACCCTCATCACATCATAGTAGAAGTGATACATGAGAGTCTTCGAAAGGTCAAGTACAGCAAAGACGGTGTATATGGGCTTATCAAATGTGATGATCTCATGGTCTAATTTGACGAGAGATAGTGTCTCGTCGTAAATGGTCCTGCAGTAGAACGACGGTTTTGCAATTTGCTTCTTCACCCGCACTTCTCTGCATACGAGTTCCATACACTGGCATTTACGCTTATTCTCCATGGACTTGCCGTACAAAGCATTATTCATTTATTTGTAGAAGTCCTTCTTGACGATTCGACATATTCATGTAAACATACGGCTTTAGCCACGCCTTCTGGTGGAATTGAAGGACACAGAGAGTTACGTTAAGCCGCAACCTATGACCCCATGCCTGCTTGAGGATCATGTAATAAATGATGTAATGTGTCTTTGTATCCAGGGTCGTCATGATTTTCTAATGTTTGAACCCGGGGGACACTCATTCATGACAGGAACGGCAGATTTCTATGTTCCTCGTGAAGAGCGCTAGGGTACTCCACATTTACCTCCAGTGCCCGACATGTCTGGTATGGTCATGACGTCAATGTTCGTGCCCATACATTCAAAACCGCCGTATGGGAGCAGTATTGCCTTTCATGAAAATACTGGCATCAACATATTGGAGGTAGGTAGACGGCTTGCTGGCATCATTGGTGGCAGGAATGTACTTGTTGTTAGCCATCCCCTGACGATGAACTGGGATACCAGCGTCAATGAACAGGTGGACGTCATAGTCTACAAGCAGCTCCAACTCTACCTGTGTCTTGCGCAACATCGTGTCAAACTATAATTCGGGAGCACTCACATAGCGAACTTAATCATGACTATATGTGTTCAGACAGAGCCCCCGGGCATTCTCTAAGATATCGCATTGAATCAAGTCGTCCGTCTCCAGATATAGTTCTGCGTAGTCCTGGAGAGTGCAGCAGCCGAACACCATCCAGACCTTTTGTGAGTGCTGATAGTCTGCCGTGCTAACGACACAACCAGTGAGCCAGTTGTAAAGCTCTTGGATTGTTGGCAACCGCTGCTCGGTGAGCTTCCCCCACGAGTCGACAAAATCGTAAGGGAACACACCTTTGCGGGTCACCAACTCGAGCTGCTCTGCTGTGAAGAATCTGACTGTCATCTGGAAGTCTTCAGACTGTAGATACTGTGCGAGTGTAGTGATGCTGGCAGACATAAATCCTAGTGTAATAATATATATGTCCTGGGCATCATAGCCAAGCTGCTTAATAATAAAATTGGCATCGTACGTCAATTTATGGAAGAGAATAGGCAGTATCTGGAGGCGGCAGCGAAGCTTCTTGTTGCAGTTATTAAAGTTGC
This sequence comes from Clitarchus hookeri, assembly GCA_002778355.1. Lineage (NCBI taxonomy): Eukaryota > Metazoa > Arthropoda > Insecta > Phasmatodea > Phasmatidae > Clitarchus > Clitarchus hookeri. The sequence continues at coordinate 103,333 of NQII01005362.1, forward strand.
TGGTGAAATGGTCGTGGTCATGCACCTTCCGGTTTGTGCTGGTGGACACACCGGAACAATAGCAGTAGGTAGTGGCTAACGTATAGCCAATCCGTTCGCCAAATGTCAGTCAACGCATAGGCTCGGGCTAACTATAAATGACTTTCGCCAGATTACCTATCCTCACGACTTCTTCCATGAACCGTCTCGGCGCACCTTCGCCTGTGTAACATATTACACCTGGGGGTAGTCTGGTCGTCTTGGAGGCCGGTATTATGTCATTATCTACTCTGACGTAGATGCCATAGCTATAGGGCTCATGTTTCTGGTACCTATAGGTGTAGGACGACGTGTCCGGGATCGACTGACACGTCTGGACCGGCACCTGTATTGCCTCAAAGACTGCGTACACAACTATAGGTGGCTTGCCGTTCTTGTCCGGCTGTGGCATGTCAGCACGAATTGTAACATGCCCATTGCAATACATCCTGTGCTAAGACAGAGTCTTTGGTTCCTGTCAGCCCCGTCACTCGTCGGTGATCTGCATAACCCTTGAGACATCGTTTGCAGAAATTGATCACACGTTCGTGACCAGTCACCTGGGAGCGTACCAGACGGGAGAAATCTGCTGTATAGCAGTAATGTAGAGTTCCGGTTCTCCGCTGTGTTGAGTAGCAGCAAGTCAAAGTGCTAGGCCATTTCTCTTCCCCTGTCACCCAATTGGCACTATCTGTGTATTTTCGTCGATTCCCACCCTCTACATACAGTGCCAGGATCGCCCATTTAAAGCACTCTTGCTCTGGGTTTTGCGGGTTGACAATTGCATGCTTTTCTGCAATGCTCGCAGGAAGGGCGATGAAGGAGGACGCTCTCAGGGGGTCGAGTTTATTGATGCATATCTGAACCCATTTCATGGAGGTGAGGGTCCAGCCACTTCCCTTCCCCATATACTCGTCCTCTTCCTGGCACAGCTTGGCAATTGCAGTCGACACAGCCTCTTCTACGCCAACTATATTGATGAGGGGCACGTTCTTGGTCTTGAAGGCTCACTGGTCCATCTCGTCATCATGTGGCTCTGGTTTTCCATATATGCGTTCGAGGAATGTATTAAATTTAACCGCCCCCTGGTCCTCGATTTCCTGCTCGATGATATTATTTTTCATCTGCCCGAGGTAGCCGCAAATATCTATAGACACACTCGAGGTATTCTCGGCGATGTATGTTTTCATTACGCCCTGAACCCTCAACCCTCTCTCAGCCTCTACATACCCATAAGAGTTACACTCGCCGGCACCAGTGACAATGGTCCGACATCGAGTGTGACCCTCGGCTGCAATGACGCGAGCCAATGAGAGACGGGATGAGCCTGGCTGAGGACTCGCCATGCGTGCCCTTTTCGCAGGCAGTTTTTACACAGCCATCTTCACCCTTCTTATTCCCCTATGGCAGGCAATGTCTCCAGCCGAACAATTCGCTCTTGCACACACAACCCCGCATAGTTAACGCTTGTTATGTTAAAAAAAAATATATATATATAAAAAAAAAATTTAAAAAAAAAAATATATATATATATCTCGGCGTGTGAAATACACCCCACCACTCTATGACATTAACCTTCAATTTCCCTTCCACTCATTTAAGCAAAATGAGTCCTACAAAATAACGCAGTCGCAATAAATTGCGGCCATCCCCTGATACGAATTGCAAGGTAATTAACCCCCAAAATTGTGAGAAATGATTTAACAAACTATTAGTTTTCTTTTCGTTTATCTCCGGGCTTTTTTGTTTTTCGTCATAAACTACCCATACCAAAAATACAAATAGCCAAACAAGCTTAAAATTCATTACAATTATGATCTTGTTGAGGAACCCCCCCAATCCAATTCGTAGAACGTACCATTACCGGCGCTGACATTAATGATGGATGTACGGTGGTGTTACAGGACGTGGTGGAGGATTAACACAGGAAACATGATCACTGAGCACCACGACGTGGCAATAAGCGTGCCACCTAAATGCTGGGGGTGTGGTGAGATTTTAAGGTTTTGCTATTGAGGAAATACACAGAAAATTCGTATTGATAAATCCAAACCATTTATGTAACCAGTTTTGTTAACTATTACTGCTAAGGCTTGTTGGGAAACGAACGTTCTTTAAACACGTATACAGAACTTCATAACTACGACGTATTTATAGAATTCTGACAACTTTTTTTTCTGCGATTACAAGGAAAATGGAACTTATCCCTTACAAAGTAACAGGTTTCATTTCTATCCATATAAGCGATGTAACATATCTTATAAAACACATTTGAACACTGTTCACCTTCTTAGTGATATGAATAAAGAAAAATCGTGAAACTAATTTTTAGACATTTATATGGTCTTAAGATATCTTATAGGATTGCCGAGCTACCGAGGAATCTTAGAAAAGTCGTTTTAACCCTTTCGCCCCCTGAGAGGACAGTTAAAAAAAAAATATATTTACCTTAAATTAATTTCTATGGGTAGCCTAGCAAAGAGAATAACAATATCTTATTGCTCTAGTGTGATATTTTACAGTGTTAAAAAATGTATATGCATTCTTCTTTCACATATATAGTCATAGTTTCTATACCGTTCGACTGACCTCGACCAATGTTGGCAGGGATGTACTTAACTTCGATTGCTAAGTGCGCCAAAATGGTCTGAGGCTAACTCCCAGGTAATTCTGGACGTTGGGATGTCTTGCTAAATGCGACATTTTATGATTGATTAAGTTCTTTCGGGTATTTACGTTCGTCGAAATTGCAGCAGCACCTTCGTGGGTCTGGCACGACTCATGTGGGGTCCGCAGGTTCAAATCCGACCTGCGAATTGAATTTTTTTTTTAAATTTAGAATATTGTGACCAATATTAATTAAAATAATTATAAACTTAAGAAAAAATACCAAAAACATCGCGTCAGCTACATTCATGTATTTCCGTGGACCGTGGATCTGTCAAAGCATATATTGAATTTAAATTCTTTCGTGTAAGCATTTATTGCAACAACAAGCAACCAACATTGTAATGTGTGTTCAAAGAAACAAACTGGAAAAAGTCGCTGTAATTACATTTCAAAATACTACCTTTCTCCTCTCATAAACCCACACGTGACGTTGTACAAATTGTAGTTTCAATGGCGAAGTAAAAAAGAGATGGCAGATCGGATCGTCGTTTCGTTTTTGTTCAGATAATTGTTAGTACTTGCCCAACGTGTAAGTTAAATATAAAAAAAAAAAACCTTTTTCCACGAAGTGGGAGTGTATTGAAATGCATAAATAATATGATCCTTTTTGAAAATGTTTAGATGGTTAATACACCATATTGGAGTTTCTCGTATAATGCAAATGCTGGGTCTGTGAAGTGATACGAAATGGTAGTACCTTTACTCGTTGCATGCCACTACGTGATGCACTTTCCTTCGCTCTGTCCGTGGCTCTGGGGCAGAGTGGCTGACTTGTATGTAAGAGGTCCTGGGTTCGCGGCCCGGTCACTTCTACGGTAAATTGTCCACAGAAATTTCTGTAGTTTGGATGGATAATTTGCTGTCCCATCAAGTAAGTCCTGGTTGGGTGGAAATAAAAAAATCCCGCTAAATGCCTCCAAATGGTAGAGCGGTTCTAACCGCTCTGCCATTTGGAGGTATTCAGGAGGATTTCTCCTAGGGGTTGCAGGAGTTTTGCTTCTTCAATTTTGTTTTGTTTACTATTGGGACTTATTATAGGAAAGCCGAGCTGAGAAAATTATTTTTGCAGGTACAAAGTTATCATTCTATGATGATCTGCACTCATTTTTGTGTGTGATGAAGNAGCTGAGAAAATTATTTTTGCAGGTACAAAGTTATCATTCTATGATGATCTGCACTCATTTTTGTGTGTGATGAAGGTACTAATTAATAGGGACACTTGCTTGGTTCTCATGCCCATCATCTCAGTTTTTCTGGTGCCAAGCGTACAAGGGAACTCGAGGTCGTCCTTCGTCCTTGTGGCGTGTGCGCAGGTTGTATTACCCCCGCGTGATACGATCCAAGGACACTGCCAGGCGGGGAGTTTGNAGCTGAGAAAATTATTTTTGCAGGTACAAAGTTATCATTCTATGATGATCTGCACTCATTTTTGTGTGTGATGAATATGTTACGTGTAGTTCTATCTTAAAAGGTACGGAATAAGTGTGAGAGAACCTAGGAGACTTGTCCCTGCTAGTGCACCAGGACAAGCCATGCAAGTTAAATAAATGAAAGGACCTCAGTATACATGAAATAAAACCACCATACGAGTATTGCGTAGACCTAATAGTCCTAAGCAAATATAACAAGGGAAACTTCAAAATAGGGCCATAAGGAGTATTTACAGATTTCCCCCACAAATTACAACAAAACCTAGACATGCTAGGTGAAGGTATCAACTATTGCTACTAAAAAAGATCAAACATGAACACACTGACCATAAATATTTCACCTGGAATGCCGACTATTTGAACTGAAAACATTATTTCTTCTTTCAGGTGCCGTTACATAATTTTCGTCACCTACCCTTTAAATAATACAACTGACTTCTAAAATGTCATGCTGAACCTCAAAATATATAAGACATAATGTGCCTCTGACGAATAAATAATTGTCTATTTCTATTGCTTATCTGCAATTCCGTACTGCAATATGCGGTTATTTTGTATATGAGGTGGATTCTATAATACTGAAATATGATATTTCTTTGCCAAATTTTTTTTTGTGTAATGTTGCATTTTGCCATACATAGAATTATTTGCCAACATCAATTAAGTAAAACTATTTTTACATGAGTTTACTTCTTTACTCAGCTTTTGGGGACAGTTTTCAACCAAGATTAGAGTGCTAATGCAGGCAGTGGTTCACCTGAATATTGAGTGAATGGAATAGGACCTCGTTTCTATTTGGTTGGTTTTCGGAACTTGAGGTACTAATTAATAGGGACACTTGCTTGGTTCTCATGCCCATCATCTCAGTTTTTCTGGTACCAAGCTTACAAGGGAACTCGAGGTCGTCCTTCGTCCTTGTGGCGTATGCGCAGGTTGTATTACCCCCGCGTGGTACGATCCAAGGACACTGCCAGGCGGGGAGTTTGACTGNCTTGTGGCGTGTGCGCAGGTTGTATTACCCCCGCGTGGTACGATCCAAGGACACTGCCAGGCGGGGAGTTTGACTGGGGCGGTACACCTGTCAAATGATAACGCAGGTGTCCTAAGGCCAGCTCAGCGAGGACAGAAACCTCGCGCGGAGCAAAAGGACAACAGCTGGCTTGATCCCGACAAGAGGTGTCAGAAAAGTTAAGTGTACTTTTCTAGAAAACCACCGTCGAGCATATCCCTGAATAAATTATTTTCCGTTTAAAACTTTACCATAAAAAATGTATTTTCCAGAAAAACATAAATTTTTGCAAACAGGAATTTCTTCAGCTAATTTGGAAAGTTAACTTTAACCTTAAAATATTATAGGAAGCACGTGAACAAGAATGAAGTTCTAATGGAAAGATGACACTTGAATGGGGATAGAAATTCCCGTGAATAAATGCATGCTGTGTGTACTTTGCAAGGAGGTAATCGTGCACGATTAATATGCAGGCAATGCTCACAAACAAAAAATAAAGGTTTATGTTCCTCTTCCAAAAGTTATGTTTTGTAAACTGTTGGATAATTCTTCTGGCATATCAATTTTCGGTGATTTTATTAATGGAGTTCTTTTTATATGAACACATGCAATTATTTTTAAATGGGTTTGAAGTTCAGTAAATTTTTATTGCACAAAAAGAGCGACTCGTACGTTGTTTCTTTTCAGAAGCATCCAGCATGGAATAGAAATTTATAGGAAAGAATCAGACTATTGACTGTATCGCGCGGAAAAGTCGTCATACAGGGAGCCGTGTTCATAAGTAACTTCTTTTGTGTGCCACACTGACGCAGAAATGTAAGTGGCAAGACTTTGTGATGTTTAAAAGTAAAATTATAGTACTATTCAGCGCTGAAGACTTTCTGTATAATCTTCTAATGTAAACATGAGCTCTGAATGAAAACGACGCTAGAAACCCCGTCTTCCTTGGAACCTCTTGTCCAGCGAGCGCACTGTGGCGAGAGTGTTTAACAGTAGGCAGAGAGAGGATATCAGAAGTGTTTAGTTGTTTGCTGACCTGCTTTAACGATCACGTAATTTCTCCTCTATATTTGTTTTTTTTTTTGTTATTAAAAAGATGGAAATTGCGCAAGGCAGAAGACATTGAAATCACTGGAAGGTACGTAAGTGCGGGCTTTGTGGTTCCAGGTGACTGACAACGCGTGATGAGTCTGCTGTCAGAGAGCGACAGTTTCTACGACGACGAGTCAAGCAGCAAGTGGAGGATGCTGGTGCCTCCAGGCTGGTCAGCATCGGCAGTATACTCCGCCACAGGTTCGTGCAATTGTCGCCAACACTTAGAGACCATGCCTCACGATGGAAGAATCCACACAAGCTTGCAGTACCTGGGGCCGCGGTGGTATAGGGGTTGGATTACTCGCCTCTTGGTGGGAGGCGAGTAATCCAATGAATGGTGCCTGACGATGTCGTTGGTCAGCGGGTTTTATCGGGGATCTCCCGTGCCCTTCCATTATTACTTCACCCTCATCGTCTCTTAATACCTCGATGTTAAGGTGGGGGTTCACCGTTTGGCAGTTAATTATTAGTTGTCGCTGTATGACTTCATGCGTCGTTCGTAATATTTGTGTTGTTTTCTTTACGAGACGAACTGTAATGGAGCATGTCCATTGCAGTTCGTCTCGTGGTGAGGTAGGTAAGTCAACATGAGGTGGACTTACCCTACGCTCAGTTGGGCAAGTCATAGTAATGGCACCGAAATACGTGTTTGATCAAATCAATTAATTCACGACTCATGGTTATTTTATTTTTAGTTAATAATTATAACATGTCAGTGTTGTAATTTGCTTTTCATTTTCAGCTAACGGTTGTTATTTGCTAAACCTATTCGGCATTTTTAATCAGTTGAACAACACAAACACACGTCTGTGCGTAGCACTTAAAACGCGTAGTCTGAATGTAAGAATTGTATCTTAGCTGATATATATTTAACGTAAAATGTGATGTGATACGACCATACACCAGAAGCTCCGCCGCCAAATCTATGGTGCAATGTAATTTAGTGTATTTCACATTTCGTAAAGGACTTAAATGGGAATGGATCAGAGTATGAAAATATATACTAATGTTATAAATGCGAAAGTTTGTTTGTACTTCTTTCACGTCGCAACGGATCGACGTGATTTTTTGCATGTATTTGTGAAGTGTTTTCGCGATAAACAGGAGCCCCTGTCCACCATTCATTCTAAGATTATATTTCCCGTAATACATCGTGCAAAATTATTTAAAACCCAACCTAGCCAAGGCACATACGGAACAGGAACATTGTACCATTTATTTCGAAATCCAACGTATTTTTCACAATTGTAATAAAATAATGTTAATCCCACTTGGGAAAATGTAATAACTGAAACCTCGCAGATGTCAAAAAAATTCGTCATGCCTAGTTTTTAATTTTTTTTATACCTGCTCATAAATTTTCATTACTAATATTTGTAACAGAAATCTCAGATGAGATTAATACTACGCCTACTAGTTACAGTGCATAAAATGTCTCGGTAGAATGAGCACAATGTGTATCCTTGCCAAGGACTTGATATCTTTATTCATGCGCCAGTAAAATGTAAAATTATTATCAAAGTAAATGATTTTGAAATATTATAATCCATGCATTACAAATTCAGAAACAAAAATAAATCATTAAAGTATTGACACTTTTATTTCAATGTTGAGACATGGAACTACTTTTCCTCCACCGTTACGATCTTTACTCGTCGCATGCCACTACGTGATGCACTTTTCTTTGCTCTGTCCGTGGCTCTGGGGCAGAGTGGCTGACGTGTATGTAAGAGGTCCTGGGTTCGCGGCCCGGTCACTTCTTAGGTAAGTTGTCCATTTACATGTCTCTAGCTCGGGTGGATAATTTGCCGTCTCATCGAGTAAGTCCTTAGGAGCCAACCTGGTTGGGTAAAATGCCTCCAAATGGTAGAGCGATTCTTTCCGCTCTGCTATTTGGAGGTATTCAGGGGGATTTCTCCTAGGTGTTGAAGGAGTTTTGCTTTCTTTACCGTTGGGACTTCTAATATGAAAGCCGAGCTAAGGAAATAATTTTTATTAATTAATGTATTTTTAAGAGTATAAAATTACGTGATAATTTAAACCGGATTATGTAATTTATGTAATAATAGATGGATATGCTGTGTTGTATTGACGTCCGTTATTACGTAGTGTGTTTAAAGTATTACGTACACGTCTTCAGTCCTCCATGTTTTAGTTTGGATGACTATGAAAACCTGTATATTCGTATAAATTTGTGTTCAAAACAGTTATTTCAAATAATAAAGTGAAAACATACTGTGCCCCTTTAATTTTTGTAATTTATGTGGTTATTTACCGTACTTACCTGATTATTATTACAGAGTTAAGATGAAATCCGTTCTATCTATTATGTTGTTTGGTTCTGGCCTGTACCACATCCATTATACATACGTACATGTTTTATTTTCGCGATTTCGTGTGCCGACTTGAAACCAAGAAGTGCCTGCAATTGTTAAGTTTTCCGACATGAGTAATTGAAAACAAATAGTGTTTGAATGATCAGAAGTAAATTACGTAGTTGTTAACAATTGCAACAACGTTTCTTGACAACTAGTTGTTCACACTAGCATTTGAGGTTAGGACGTATCTGTTTACCTGCTGTAGTTATATCACAGATAACAAATTGTTCCGAATATATTTGGTTGATGGATGCGGGTAAATTAATTATTTTAGGGTCGTAGCATGCGGTTTTTGGTTTGTATAGGATATTTGTTGGGACCATCCAAAAAAATCGACATAAACGGGAACTCAACAACGAGGTTTCACTGTATATAGTCGTGTGCCACCCTTGAATGTCGGGATATGNAATCGACATAAACGGGAACTCAACAACGAGGTTTCACTGTATATAGTCGTGTGCCACCCTTGAATGTCGGGATATGTTATCTCCGACCCTAGTGGACTTGGGTGGTAGATGGCCAGTCAAGGACTGATCAGTTGCGAGTCGGGCTTGTTAAACTAACAATGAAGTCAACATAATAAATTATTCATGTTGGTTGACTTAGTTTCATGTAAACATAAGGTGTAATGTTCCGCATAGTGCTCTGAAAGAAAATAAATTTTCAAAATCCTACAATGACAGGATGTTAGAAATGACGCAGAGCACCCATTTGCAATTCATGAAGGTTGCTTTTATGTACTCACCTAAAACAGTTGAATTAGGTGATTAAATATGGTTGTTCTGAAATTTATTTAGTTGGACTTTGAGGAGGGATTTAGTCGTGTTGGAGCGCTTGTTATTTTTTGTTTTATTTGTGGGTGTCTTTTTGTACGTATAAACGGAAAATTTTTTCCTGTATCGGGATTGACCGGGCCTACGAATTGGCACTCTTCGCCACTCACCTGCTACTATTTTGCAATGGGATTTGAAACGCTTTAGGTTTCATCGGAGCCATAAGAATACGTACAGCTTCCGTGTATTTCCGTTATTCATTATTACGGGGTAGATTTCCGTAAATCTACAGACTTTGCCAACAATGTTCCGTTTGGCGTATGCATCATTTTGCCAACACACTCTAATAATGCCGTAACCTCGGCTAAGAGAAGTTTCACAACTAGGAAGCGAATGCGAATAGCATATGTAACAAATGAGGGTCATTCAAATGACTCGCGTTNGAGAAGTTTCACAACTAGGAAGCGAATGCGAATAGCATATGTAACAAATGAGGGTCATTCAAATGACTCGCGTTTGATCAGTGCGCAGCATTAATTAAGAGCTTTGCAGGGTAGAGCTTTATTAATTATGGTAGGGTGACTAAAGCATGTTGTTCTGTAGGTGAATATCTGTTTACTACTATGGCCGTTGGGTTTTCATCTCTGGATATTGCTAGTTATATTATGATTTCGTAAATTGTCTATTTCCCAGCATGGCGTGTAGGCACCTACATACATAATTATGCATATGTAAATAACACATTGTTATGTGGGTTGTCGCCAGTGTTGATTCTTGGTCGTGTTTCCACTTATGGTCAGTTTGTGCAAGGTGATACATTGAAAGGGTATACTAAGATCCTTGTTGATATTTGATTGGCCTTCAAAACCGCGGGACGTCTTCGATCATTACTAAACTGAAGGATTGGGGGTTTAACGTAATCNCTAAACTGAAGGATTGGGGGTTTAACGTAATCGGAGCTAACTTATGCCATTTTGTAAGAGAAATTTTGAATGCTGATTTTGGCAACACTGTTTTGAGATTGTTTATTGTTTGTTTATGATCGTGCCACATGGTTGATGTTTTTCACTGTTTACTTTAATAGTTTGTATGTTCTAAATGTAAGTTTATATACGTATATTTATATGTAGGTTAACTTTATAATTTGTTTATACCGTACAGAACTTAAGTCTCTAACGTTATATTTTTAAGTTGAATTTAATATAAACATTCTCCAACATAACCTTAAACAATACTTATATTGTTGTCCCACTACATAGATTCTATTCCCATTGTTTTTTTTAATTTTAGCTTAAATTCACGGCTGTTTTATGTGTGGTATNTCTCCAACATAACCTTAAACAATACTTATATTGTTGTCCCACTACATAGATTCTATTCCCATTGTTTTTTAAATTTTAGCTTAAATTCACGACTGTTTTATGTGTGGTGTAACAAAGGCCACCAAGAACTAGTTGCTCTTTGTACTCGTTTTTCATATCATACGATTTGAAATTATAAATATTTAACAAGTCTGTTTTCTCTAGAAAAGATGCCTCGAAATTACCAAAGGCCTATTGGAGCTCAAAATTACACAAAATATCACTTAAAAAAAAAAAGCAGTTGAAGAGGCTTATTGTTCATGGGCAACACGTCCGCGATCATGGGAACGAAAGGGTTCATTTATATTGACTGTGCAATTAACGTTATTTATAGTCAGTGTTATCGGATATATAAAACGTTTGTAATATCTGATCTATTCAGGAAACAACCAGACATGTTGTGGAGTGATATTTCAAATGTTTTATTTAGAAATGACTATAAAGTCCGTTCACGTTTACTTCCAACTGTTCACGCTGTGTTGTATAAATTAAACACTGCAATTGTTACATTTTTACTTTTAACACTACTATTACTATCAATAAAAGTCTTGAACACTATTTGAGCCCTGTGTATGGCTTTTGTTAACCCATCAATAACCATCTTAAGCCGAACATAGGTTTCTTACCAATGGCCTAAGTTACGCCCCCCTTACTTAGGCTTTTACTTTTAACATGCATGTTTTAGAAAACGTTCCTGTATGCAAACATAAAAAGTAACTACATACCTAAGTTTTAATTATTCCAAAACAAAGATCCCAACGACATTACCGCAGTTCTGTAATTCTTTACCACTGTTTAATATAAATGTACTGTTGCGCCAACCTATCTGTATGCTAATTAATGCAACATTGAGCTATGTTGGTAAGCCATAATGCAAACTTTGTCTTATGGACTCGGAGATTATTTCATCTTTCCAACTGTACAGCATCGCGTCAAAGTGTCATTATTGAATCATACTGCCATATTATTTGTGGGACAGGGAGAACAGCGCCGCAGCAAACCTTGTGAGAGATTGCATGATGGGTTTGTTCCAAATTGCTCATTTGAAATAGTAATCTACAATCCATTGTTTCCGGTTGATGGTACATAATATGCGTGCCCGAATTCAAGTTTGTTGAAAGTTTCTCTTGGCTATTCGAAATGCATTCCAACTGGTGTTTGAGCAATTTTGCATCGCAAATTACGATGTTGTAGCAGCTATGTATTAACTAAGTATAATGTAACATTTTCCACGCTGCATTTTGCGTCAGTGTGATATATTGTCATCCAGGTGCACCCAGTACTGTGGTTGTATGTACAATCTGTTAACTACATAACTGATTTCACCTGTTTGGTGTTACAGTTGACAATTCCTAATACTGCAAAGTTTCACGTATGTACTGTTGCTTCATAATAGCCACAAATACCATCTTATCAAGGTCGTTCAACCAGATTTGCCATCTAATACACCTCTACTTGTAGGTCAGCAAAATGAATGTGCGAATTAAAACGTAATTGAAGTCTTGTGATTAGAATAGGATGCAATATGAACATGTTGCCCTAATAAATCAATCTAAGACAGATGCAGTTAATTAGCCATGATTATGTTTTCGCAGTTGGAAACCACATGGTGGGGAAAGTATTCGTAGCGTTTGAATAGTTTATGTAATTAATAATATATTTGATGATACTCTTATTGGTGTATTTCCGAGTAGAGTTAGGTTTGAATGTCCTGCAATTGTATTTGCAGCTAATCATTATTGGCCGAATTACGTTTCTAATAGTTTCGGAGCACACCATGATACGTTAGGGGTTCCTGTAGGAACTACGTGTGTAAATATTATTTCTATATTTTTTATTTGTCTGTATAATATAAATGGTAATCATAAAGGTATATGGCGAATGTTATAGTTCTTGTTAGTAAATATGGGAATAACCGCATTAGATTATTTAATGTAATTATAGTGAATAAGTACTACAGTTATTCCTTTAAGTTTGCTTCTTGTTGAAACATTAAATGATTTTTTTCATACCGTTGAAATGTGATTTCTTATTAATCANTTTGTGGGTTTAGAACTGATTGATATCAATGATTATAGTATGAAATATTAATGTTATTTGTTTAACTAAATTTCTCATCTGTTTAAGAGACCAATACTTGCTTTCAGGTATTTGATGATTTTATTATTCATTTTATGAATGTATTAAGAGGTACACTTTCAACATCAACAGGTATCAATCTATGATCTGTACCACAAATTTCTGAACAGTAGATCATTAATATTAAACTTGCTTGATTTAGTCGTCCGGGAGCACCATCAGTTTTTACTCCTGATGATGGTAATGTTCAAGAGTGGATAACATCTGTTGATGTTACATTTATTCGAATAAATGTATGTGATGGTAATGCTCTTCGATTTTCTACATTCAATAATCATACGTGACTGTTCAGAGGCAGTTCTATTTCTCCAGGCTAGATTATCGTATCAAAGCATCACATTACATGCACTGGTATGTACCAGCAAAGAAATATGCATGAGATGCAGCACCAAACACTCCATTTGTTGTTTAAAGATGATTTTATTTCACTGGAGTTTTTGCTGGAAGCATCTACACAATCTGCCTTTAACGCTATGCACGGACTATTTTGTATAGCAGTTCGCTGTAGGTGTGAAAAGAAAGTAAATGACACACAGAGTCCGGCCTGCTGGCTTCGCCCACATTACATACTGACGGAGCAAGAGTTAGGTAACTGTTACACCTTGTTTTGATGGACATTATATGTTATTGTAAGCAAGTGCATTGAACCTTTGCAGATGGGTGAGTGTGTAANTTGTAAGCAAGTGCATTGAACCTTTGCAGATGGGTGAGTGTGTAAAGCGGAACATTAAAAAATCTATGGCATTAATTATAGGAATGCTGCATTTTTATTACACAATCTGCGAGTCATGTACTACGGACAAACATACGAAACCAGGGTCGCTTGGTGTGTTTATTTTAGTCTGCTTTGTGACTGATGAGCAGATTACTTTCATTCACACTATGGGCGTGCAACATTATTCACAAATGCAAATGTCTAGAAGCCAATGAAATTTGTTAGTCCAACTTTTAAGTGTGTCTCATGGGTACTCCTTTATTGTCTCCATTTTATGGTGTGATTTGTACCCTTGGCAGACTATTTCCAACGTAACTAGTAGTAGCATGTTCTGTAGTGAAAGGCAAAGTTACAAGAGTGTGTCTCCCCGTATCCTGTCATAAACACATTTCGTTGATGGGCATGATGGTGTCTTTGTCCCGCCTCTAGATCGGTATGTTGACGGCGCAGTTTTGGTTTGTACAACGGTGGGAGGTAATGAGGTTAAGATGGAGCCAGCAGCGCAATGGAATGGTGGGGGAAATTAGAATGCCTCAAGCTAACCTACCAGCCAATGATTCCAGGTGACACTGCCAGGAATTGAACCCAGTTTGCTCTGGCAGGAATCAAGTAGCCTCACTACTGCACCGCTTAAATATAATTAGTTGTGTCTACCTGTGGATATATATCGCAGAAACATCATATTCAGCAGTCTTAGGTGAGTTATTTGTTTGCTATCATCCCGCATCACACTGTGTTCATACTTTAAATATATTTCCCGTGTACTAGTGCGGCCAACATCATTGATACTGAGCGGAAAAGTTATGAATGACTGTAACACGAACAGACGAAAAACTTTATTCACATTGCTACTGAGGTAGTAAACAAATATAAAAACACAGTTCTATAGTACACTTTGTTGCGCAAACATTTCACTAAATATAAGACAATGAGACAACTGAAGTCGCACACCATAAGGGATGGATGAATTTAAAAGGCGTCATGTGCACAATTAAAACAGTCTTTTTTATTCAAAGTAATTATCCATATCACAAGATCATATTTGAAAACATAANGAAAACATCATTTTGTACAGCCACCACCAACTCAGGGCATGAATAACTACCCACAACACAATTTCTCTAAAATCTCTGGTTGGTAATACTGCTTTGTTTGTACATCTTAGCAACCTCATTTATGAGTACATAAGAAGTATGTATACTATATGACTAGTTCTTCTAAGAATTTACAACTTGCGACACTTATAAACATGTTCGTATGGTCACGTTGTTACAAACTAGATTAATCTATTACTTTATATCCTCATTTACATATTACAGTAAAACCATAATGTTGAATTTTATAGTTGATTCTTGAGTAGAGAATCTAGAACGAATACAAACTCACACAACAAAAGTAAGTCCTGCAATTGCCATCATAACATGACAGAGGTTTGTTCAAAAGTACGTTACGTTGTGAGTAGCCATATACATTAAGTGTAATTTCAACATCTATTTGTCCTCATTCCAACAGCGACTACAAGATGCTAACATATGCTTCATATTAATACAACATTTCTCACTACTTATGTGATGGCTGGAAAATAAATACCACCTCTCCGTGTTAAATTCAACGTTACATGTTTGTTTCTTTCAAAGAAAACTAATACATTCTAACGATGAATTATACCAGGCCTTTATAGGTAACAGTAATACGCCATAGTCTGGGTAGGTGGAGTGGGGAAAATTGAAACTAAGTTGTCTTTTTAGCTGCATTATTTAAACATGCACACAACGCTATCACATGTAGAGGTTTTGACAGCCGATGGCGGTATGGAGCAGCACCAGATTGCAAGGGCGGGGAAAAGGGAGATCCCCGAGTAAACTCGCCAACCAACGGCAACGTCTGACACGATTCCCACTTTACTTAGCAGTTTAAAATTCCATATGTTTGGAAATGTAAATTTGTATGTCACGCATGTAATTTCATCCACTACATTTGTATTCAGTAAGTTACAACCTTTGATTGTAACAAATACTCTTCTAATATTTACTTACACTAGGTGCTTGATGTATCAGTTCTTCTACACCTACAGTCTTGGATTACACCATCTCTATGTTATTCTCGCTGCTTACATCCACACGATTCTTAAACAATGAGGAGTACATTGATAAGAGAAGCATTCATGAAAAAACTGTCTGCGATTACATAATTCATGAACAACAGTTGACTAGTAAGTTAAGACTGTAATACTACATTTGAAAATAAGATCCTCCACAGAGAAAAAAAAAACCCTTCATTACAAAGTACAATCATCTGTGTCACAACTTTTAATCTCTCCATTGAAATAGAACGGATATAAAAGTAATGGAAAAAATATGACGAAGTAAAGCCGAGTGCACTAAGGTTTATCACCAAGCAAACGTCATTTGTTCGCTGGTGCCTGCAGTAGCTTGGTATTCCAACTACAGTCTGCAGAGGAGGAATAATCTTGCATTGGTCAGGTCTTAACAGAATACCATGAGATCGCACAATTTTGTGGTACTAATCTGCGTTTCTCAACTGTCCCACGTATTTTACTGTTACAACTGCAACAGTGGTTACCCTACCTGTGCTTTCAATAGTCATGGCTGTGATCTGGACCTAACACAGTACCCACCAGATGACCAGTAACATTGCCGGAGCGGTGACATCCCACCAGGGGACAACAGGTGTCCGAGATATGTGACCACATTTCTCAATGCAATGTCCCAGCATGCTGTGATGTTAAGAGTATTNGGGACAACAGGTGTCCGAGATATGTGACCACATTTCTCAATGCAATGTCCCAGCATGCTGTGATGTTAAGAGTATTAACTTGATGTGTTGCAGATCGCAGTAAAGTGACAGTTCCTCCACAATCTATTTTGAAACTCTTTGCCTTGCTTGCAGCTGTTGAGATGTGTTACGTGGGTATGTCCATTGTCNTCCTCCACAATCTATTTTGAAACTCTTTGCCTTGCTTGCAGCTGTTGAGATGTGTTACGTGGGTATGTCCATTGTCTGGATTGTTGTAAAATTCTATCCTGTCAAAGTGTTACGGTAGCCTAGTTTTGTTATGCACGAAATGCCAGAACATGACAGTGTTTTGCTAAGTGAGAAGGTGAATGTGATTAGAGCTCACTGGGAAAAAGTGCCGGAAGACACAGATTTATGACACAGCGTAAAGTAAAGGCTTCATTCTTAGGGGATTACAGGGGGAAATTTCATGATGTATAATATTCACTTTTGTGTTTGACTGTCAATTCTCAATTCACCTAACCTAAAACAGAAGGAATTACTGGGTACCACTCAGTTCTACTTTAGACAGGTATCACCGTAGTGTAGCGAGGAAGCATCACAGGAACTCCGAAATATCTTATGCAATATGTAACAGATAAAGGGACAATGAGAGGTGTTGGAAGTAAAGATTTGTACGTGAGTAAATGGTTGTACTATACGTATTGCTACTACCTGCTGAAAATGCTCTCAAATGGCTACAGCAAATGTAAGTGCCCTTACCGTGGACGGAAGCCCCTCTTGACTGTCTGAAGAGCCAGCAACATCATATACTGGTGACAGGGGAATGTTTCGTGTCCCTTTTGGATTTGTCATCAGCTACCTTGTCCTGTCAATAACATCAATTTGAATTGCAAATATTCATCATCCTATACATTTCAAATCTATTGAAAGCTTAACAAATTGTCATTCATCTCCTTCTAATCATTGGTTCAATTTCAATATCTGATGAACTGGCAGATACTGGAGAATTGTCTTGGGGTGCTCAGTTTCCTTCCCAGGCTCATTTATAACTGGGCCTACCTCAGGAACTGATCAAGCATAAACATTTCATAGGCTGTTGTAGAAAGGAATGGCCATAGTAAGTTGTAATATGGTCCATGGAAAAGAAAGATGTTATGGGAATAACAGTATAGCTAATGATTTCATCAGTGCAGACAACTGAAGTCACTGACAACATAAATACATACTATATGTGACATTATCATTACAAGTGGAGTACGCATTCAAAAATGCTATTCACCCTTGATGTTGTTTAGTGCTTCCTGAACATGAATACAAAATCTGGATGATTTTTCCCTCACTTCCAATTAGTCTGAACAGTTACCTTACTTCCAAAACAAAAGTTATAATTCCTATAGAAACCTATCAATTACAAAAACGTAAAATATGGAACCAACAGAAGACTATCATACTGAAGCACTTACACAGTCAATAGTAAATTTGGGTCTATGAATATTGCGCAAGTTAAATCGATTCAGGCGTTATTAAATACCAACATTACTTTCTGAACTTAATGTGGCCTTCCTTCAGATACCTAGATTCCCACCACTCCCTCAAACTGGTTCAGCTTGCAAGACTTCCATGTCACGTGCTGCCCAAATCTCTTCTCTAACTGGCAGACAAATTATACCAATTACATTACATCTGTTATTTAGTGACTGGTTTTTTTTGCCTTAATGGGCTTAATGTTTTGAATATAAGGAAGTATATTATAAGTGGAATTGAGGTATACCACAAACTACTTCCTTGTATTCAAAACATTTAACACGTGCATTAAGGAGTATGGATTAGTTTGAAATACATAGTTAATTGCATGAAGATTTTTAGCAGCTATGTTTTATGTGTTAAATAGTTCTCAAATTGGACGTCCTGTATTTGAAGTGATGTTGACCCCCGAACATCTAGAAATTGTCCGTGTTAAATGGTAATGCAATATTGATTTATTTTGGAGGTGTTTAACAGACCAATTATACCCTGGAAAGGCATACCCTTGTTGTCTAAACGCAGCAGCTTGTAGTGTAACAAATACAAGCTACGCTTTCAATGATGTAGTTGATTTATTATCGCTGGTCCTTCGCTGGCTTTAGACAGGGTATTTGTCATATTGCAGTTGGAATTACTGTGGCTCCCTTCCCTGTGGACATACGGTATACCCCTCTTCTGCGACAGATGCATATAGCCTGCCCGGACGATATTGTGTTCTTATCACTGCATGAAGAAGACCTTAGTGGCAGTGTGAACCATAGAGCATATTCAAGAAGCCTTTGCCCTGCTACAGGAGTTTGAGAAGGGCAGCATCGGCTTGGACGACGTTTATGTGCATTGCTCACCATTCTGCCTACGTTGGTGTTGGACGCAGTGGGAACAGGAGGGTATGCGACACCTGTCAAGATGGCTTGGATCACCAGAAGGGAGGATCGTTTCATCGTACTCCCTGGGCGTCGCTGCGCACCATCCAGGGATATGTCATGGTAGCTGGAGATACACCTGTGGCCAGTAGAGCAGGATATGTCGCCGCGGCATTCCGTACAACATGGAAGTTTGCAGAATGGCGATGAATGTTGTTAAACTACAAAATACGGTTCTGTCTGGATACACAGGGCCGCCAAATGCGAGTCTGAAGACATCCTGGTCAGTGCTGTTTTTTTCCCCCCCTCATTGACTGCAGCGAAAAATCAACGATCATTAGAGCCCAGCAAGATTGTTTACATAGGTATGTTACTGGATAACTCATTACATGAGAAAAAACATCTCACAGNCTCTGCATGGAAGTTTGCAGAGTGGTGTTAAACTACAAAATACGGTTCTGTCTGGATGTAGAGGGTCGCCAAATGGTCAGTGCTGTTTTTTTTCCACCCTACTCATTGACTGCAGGGAAAAATCAACGATCATTAGAGCCCAGCAAGGTTGTTTACATAGGTATGTTACCCCGGATAACTCACGACATGATATAAAAACATCTCACAGATATTTATTTCCACTGTAGAATTGATGAAAACGGCCATGTGCATTACCAAAACGAGAAGTCTTTGTATTACTTTTATGAACATTACACACGTTCTGGTAATTCCGGGGAAATTATTCTGCAAACTCCTTCAAAAGTATACAATATTCGTACATTGTTGGAAGCGACACAGTGGACGGAGAGTGAAAATACCAGCATAGCTGTGGTAGAATGTGGATCAATAGCGCTGTACCAATTAAAATGGTTGTAAATAAAAATTCTGTTACAGACCCAGGACTGCGGTAGCGAGAAATACTACATTACCAAATAGCACAGAACGTCAGCTTTATGCATTAAGGTGGTCATTTCGAATGTAAAGGACTTCAGATAGTGACTGATGGCCAAAATTAAGAATCCTTTCCTACNTGGGTTTGGCCGTACCTCATTGAGACGATAGAAAACCCTGCACATGGGCATGAACATGTAAATAATTAGTATTTGTCAACAAAAGGTGGTCTTTATTCCTCCTTCCTACAGCTCAGGCCANCAAAAGTAAGTCCTGCAATTGTCATCATGACTAGTGACAGTGAATTAGAATCACCTGAAGCATATGTGTGTCAACTTTTCAACATATA
Organism: Clitarchus hookeri; assembly: GCA_002778355.1. Taxonomy (NCBI): domain Eukaryota; kingdom Metazoa; phylum Arthropoda; class Insecta; order Phasmatodea; family Phasmatidae; genus Clitarchus; species Clitarchus hookeri. The sequence continues at coordinate 123,299 of NQII01005362.1, forward strand.
AACGACAAAAGTATGTTACGTTGTGAATATCCCAATTACATTTATGGGGTGTTCTATTTGTCCTCATTCCAACAGCAACTGCAAGATGCTAAGATACGCTTCATATTAATACAAAATTTCTCACTGCTTATGTGCTCTTTGTATGTAAATGGCTGGAAAATAAATACCACCTCTCCGTGCTAAATTCAACGTTACACATTTTCTTTCCAGGGAAAAAACTAAAACATTCCAAAGATGAATTATACCAGGCCTTTATAAGTAATAGTAATACATACGTGTTTCACCCATATAGTCTTTATTATATTGCTTTCACATTGGTTTCTTGATGTTATTGGACAACGCAAGCCACATAACACACTTACAATAGTTGGGGTTGTGGCAATGCAATCAATTTTGTTTGTGATTATTAGATTAAAAATACCTCCACTATTTTGGCAGTATCACTTTGCTTACATGGTACATAATTGTAAGAAGTGGGGTCTCATTGAAATGGATTCAATGCAAGTCTGGGCCCCTATAATATTGAACTGCAGTAAATGTCGTGAACTGAGATGTCTTTCGTGCGGGACTTCAGAAATAACAGTGAACGGACTAAAACATGCATCGTTTGTCACAACTAAAGACTTATGATTTCTTTTAATCTGGCATGTCATAGAAACCCTTTTCGTGTTATTATATTGCATTAATGGAACGAATAAAGTGGGTAGTTTTACTAGCAATTCTTACGTTATTCCGCATACCTTATTGCCAACTCGAACTGTTTAGTATCAGAATTACTGCGTTGCAATCAATAGTCATTGGTGTGATATTAGCTACAACTACCATCTCGTAGATGTTAACCCAANCAGAATTACTGCGTTGCAATCAATAGTCATTGGTGTGATATTAGCTACAACTACCATCTCGTAGATGTTAACCCAAATATTTCATTTAGCGAGGTTTTCTGTGGGCTTATAAATACCTTAAAATTTGTTTAGCATTACAATGGAATGTTGATTATCTGACTGCGTGTTAATAGAATACATATAACATTGGTGTTACTTTCGTTGAACTGTCAAGATCTCGCGAACTTATATGAAATGTACCATACTGGTGTCAAGTTGCACTGATATTTGTAATAATTCTTTACTGGACTAATGAGCAAAGCGGATGGACATTGTATCCTCTCCAAATGTAATTAACGAATCATCAAGGACACACCACGCTGCTACTGTTAATAGGTAATATGTTACGTCAGTGCAGTTTACTGATGCCAGGATATTCTGTTTTACGGAACACAAGAGTGTGTCAAGTTTGTTCAGTGGTAGAGCGGCGAGGGGGTCGTGACATATCCAAGTACATAAGGCATCACGTTTAGCAGTAGACACGGTGCCGTAATTCCTACTTATCAATATGTGCTGGTAGTACATATATAGACTATATAAAAGTCTACACAGAGCCTCTTTGTCCCCATTTTGTAATATAGGGTAACACAAAACAAATTAAACGTTACGTGGCTTAGGGGTAGGCCTGCTCGTCTCTTATCCTTATCACTATCACCATATTGGACAAACTATGTATTTCTTGTAAGGTGTTCACTTCATTGTCCTATAATGTGCACTGTCAGTGTTTGTTGGAAACATAATGTAGATATANATTTCTTGTAAGGTGTTCACTTCATTGTCCTATAATGTGCACTGTCAGTGTTTGTTGGAAACATAATGTAGATATACAAATTGATAACAACGAAACATACACATGACATCTTTATGTAAGTTGCCCTTCTTGCCTAAACGCAGNGTAGATATACAAATTGATAACAACGAAACATACACATGACATCTTTATGTAAGTTGCCCTTCTTGCCTAAACGCAGCATCTCTAACAGCTTTTAGTGTAAAGGACACGAGCTACGCTTTCAATGGCCTCTTGTAGGATGTAGTTGATTTATGATTCCTGGTCCTTCACTGGCTTTAGGAAACGTATTTGTCATATTGCAGTTGCAATTACTGTGCCTCGCTTCCCTGTCACTGTGGGCATACTGTATACCCCTCTTCTGCGACACATACGTGTGGCCTGCCCGGACGATATTGTGTTCTGCTTCACCACACATAGCATTCCATAATCCACGCGCACAAAGGGGAAACTGCATGAATAAGACCTTAGTGGCAGTGTGAGCCATAGAGCATATTCAAGAAGCCTTTGCCCTGCTAAATGAGTGTGAGAAAGCCAGCATTGCTCGCCATTTGAACCATTCTGTCTACTCTGCGAGTTGGTGCTGGACGAAGTGGGAACAGGAGGGTATGTGACACCTGTCAAGAAGGCTTTGATCATCAGAAGGGAGGATCGTTTCATCGTGCGACAGGTTGTAAGTACTCCCTGGGCGTCGCTGCGCACCATCCAGGGATATGTCACGGCAGCTGGAGATACACCTGTGGCTGGTAGAGCAGGATCTGTCGCCGCAGCATTCCGTACAACATGTACCGTTATGGCCTGAGAATCGCCACTCTGCATGGAAGTTTGCAGAGTGGTGTTAAACTACAAAATACGGTTCTGTCTGGATGTAGAGGGTCGCCAAATGCCAAATGGTCAGTGATGTTTTTTTTCCACCCTACTCATTGACTGCAGGGAAAAATCAACGATCATTAGAGCCCAGCAAGGTTGTTTACATAGGTATGTTACCGGATAACTCACGACATGATATAAAAACATCTCGCAGATATTTATTTCCACTGTAGAATTGATGAAAACGGCCATGTGCATTACCAAAACGAGAAGTCTTTGTATTACTTTTATGAACATTACACATGTTCTGGTAATTCCGGGGAAATTATGCAGATATTATTCTGCAAACTCCTTCAAAAGTATACAATATTCGTACATTGTTGGAAGCGACACAGTGGACGGAGAGTGAAAATACCAGCATAGCTGTGGTAGAATGTGGATCAATAGCGCTGTAAAAATTAAAGGAGTTGTAAATAAAGATTCTGTTACAGACCCAGGACTGCGGTAGCGAGAAATACTACATTAGCTAATTGCACAGGACGTCAGCTTTTGCAGAATCTTCTGCCGATATTCCTATTTCAACTTATGGACGTCATGACATATATATACAGGCCACATGTGCTATAACCGAACCGGGTTTGGCCGTACCTCATTGAGACGGTAGTAAACCCTGCACCTGGGCATGAACATGTAAATAATTAGNTGGGTTTGGCCGTACCTCATTGAGACGATAGAAAACCCTGCACATGGGCATGAACATGTAAATAATTAGTATTTGTCAACAAAAGGTGGTCTTTATTCCTCCTTCCTACAGCTCAGGCCAGTGTTTATATTAGAGTGCAGTCATTCTCGGCCAGGTGACCGTGGCATGCAACCTAAGTGATGGCAGGCACCCTTGTGTAAACATAGATGGCAGGCAGTAGAGATATTTTGTTACAGTTACATAAGGGTTGTTACTTGTTATTTATAGGGTCATAGACTTACTTGAGAAACATTTTGTATAGGTTTGGAGTGAACATGTTCATTTGAATCATAAACCTCAACGCAAGTATTTCAAAAAAGTTTTTAATAAACAGTGTAAAAATATAAGTTACATCTGCTAATAGATAAAAGTAGAAAAAACTTTTATATCCCAAACATGCAACTGATCGGATAATAAATTACACCCCACAATTTAGTCTGTTCTTCGAGGTATACACAGCTAACATTTAAAATACATTTGTAGATGATATCTTCAGTCTCTTGTGCAACTCTTCACTCAAGGAATCAGTGCCATACAATAAAGCTACAATTTATACAAGAGGAATGAAAAACATGGACTATGGGACAGTTATTTGCACAACTTGGTCATAGCTGTTTGTCATACAGACTTGGTTTAATATTAATTAACATTCTAACTGCACGGTGATAGTGTATGACCTTTTCCCAATAAATGCAATTNTGTATAGGTTTGGAGTGGACATTTTCATTTGAATCATAAACCTCAACGCAAGTATTTCAAAAAAGTTTTTAATAAACAGTGTAAAAATATAAGTTACATCTGCTAATAGATAAAAGTAGAAAAAACTTTTATATCCCAAACATGCAACTGATCGGATAATAAATTACACCCCACAATTTAGTCTGTTCTTCGAGGTATACACAGCTAACATTTAAGATACATTTGTAGATGATATCTTCAGTCTCTTGTGCAACTCTTCACTCAAGGAATCAGTGCCATACAATAAAGCTACAATTTATACAAGAGGAATGAAAAACATGGACTATGGGACAGTTATTTGCAGAACTTGGTCATAGCTGTTTGTCATACAGACTTGGTTTAATATTAATTAACATTCTAACTGCACGGTGATAGTGTATGACCTTTTCCCAATAAATGCAATTGAAAAGTGCAGTTTATGTTCCTCATAGCTGATGTTACCAGAGATAATAACTGTAGCTATGCATCATATTCTTGTCGGGCTAATTACACAGTTCTAATCACATAAACCAAAACATGGCATAACGATATAAAGGAATATTTTTGCAATAGAAGCAAAACAAACTCAAATCTTTTAAAAAATTAAGGCAATATATAACAGAAATAAGAATAAACAATATGAGTAATTATCCCAACTTCAATACTGAACTATTGCACGAATATGGATATTGTCTGTCTCCTAGAGTATTGTGTGGTCCCAGTTACATGTTCACAGCTTTCCATCGGGATGTCGCTCCACTATCATTGCCACACCCTGAAAGATGAAAATGCATGCAAAAAGTTTGTTAGAAAGTGTCGCAACTTTTTGGTGAAAACAATGATAATTTGTGACCACTTTATCTCAGCAAGAGAAGTTCCAAAATAACGGCGTGAACAATCTAAGACTTATAGCAAAGTTAGGGTGAATCATCTTACCTTATCTTCCACTTGACCATATTCTACGAAAGTTANATGTTCACAGCTTTCCATCGGGATGTCGCTCCACTATCATTGCCACACCCTGAAAGATGAAAATGCATGCAAAAAGTTTGTTAGAAAGTGTTGCAACTTTTTGGTGAAAACAATGATAATTTGTGACCACTTTATTTCAGCAAGAGAAGTTCCAAAATAACTAAATAACGGCGTGAACAATCTAAGACTTATAGCAAAGTTAGGGTGAATCATCTTACCTTATCTTCCACTTGACCATATTCTACGAAAGTTAACCATCATATTTTTTATTTAGTACTGCCCATTTGTAATTTTAAATACAGTGAAGCCTCGATTATTCGTTTTTCATTGGACCTACTGACAAAGGCTCTGCATGCAGGAAAATTCAACATGTGAACCACTCTCCTCAAAAATTGATTACCTGTAATGAACAGTGGGCATATCTTAAATACTGGATGAAAAAACATATTTCAATTATTCAATATGAATATTGTATTATAGAATATTGAAATGCTCTTAATTTTGAAAATACGCCTAATGTTTACATAAAATTTACTAAATTTCTGCCAAATGTAAAGAAAGTGGCAAAAATCAAACAAAATTGATTGAAAACAATTATTTAAAAAAGAAAAGTGCTAAAAATTTAAGTACAGTAGTAAAGTACATAGTGTCATCTTTGGAGGCAAATTCAACACAGTTTTTTGAGTTTGCCATGTAAAAATCTAATCTTTTGAAATTATATTTTACTCTGCTGGAAATTCAGTTGCCAGCTAAATGCTTTTAAATTTCGCCAAATTAAACGGAAAGTCTGCTAAGTTGACAAAACTCGCCATCTTGTGTGACAGTTGATATCACTGGATTACTCTTAAAATAAGTTACTGGTGTAATTTTATCTGGGCACAATTAATACGTGAAAACACACTATTTCCCTTTAATGCTTGTAATTTACATGGTTATTTACCGTACTGGCCTAAAAATNGCCATCATATTTTTAATTTAGTACTGCCCATTTGTAATTTTAAATACAGTGAAGCCTCTATTATTCGTTTTTCATTGGACCTACTGACAAAGGATCTGCATGCAGGAAAATTCAACATGTGAACCACTCTCCTCAAAAATTGATTACCTGTAATGAACAGTGGGCATATCTTAAATACTGGATGAAAAAACATATTTCAATTATTCAATAAGAATATTGAAATGCTCTTAATTTTGAAAATACGCCTAATGTTTACATAAAATTTACTAAATTTCTGCCAAATGTAAAGAAAGTGGCAAAAATCAAACAAAATTGATTAAAAACAATTATTTAAAAAAGAAAAGTGCTAAAAATTTAAGTACAGTAATAAAGTACATAGTGTCATCTTTGGAGGCAAATTCAACACAGTTTTTTGAGTTTGACATGTAAAAATCTAATTTTTTGAAATTATATTTTACTCTGCTGGAAATTCAGTTGCCAGCTAAATGTTTTTAAATTTCGCCAAATTAAACGGAAAGTCTGCTAAGTTGACAAAACTCGCCATCTTGTGTGACAGTTGATATCACTGGATTACTCTTAAAATAAGTTACTGGCGTAATTTTATCTGGGCAGAATTAATACGTGAAAACACACTATTTCCCTTTAATGCTTGTAATTTACATGGTTATTTACCGTACTGGCCTAAAAATTATTACGGTTCCTTTGTGGGGCAAGGGTAAAGTTCAAACCTGTTCCGTCCACTATATATGTTTGGTTCTGGTCCGTGCCACATCCTTAAAAATACGTGTCATTTTCGTCTGCCTGCAATGATTATGTTTTACCTGTTTTTCGATGTGAGTAATTTAAAACAAATAATGATTGAATTATCACAAATAAATTACATGGTTGTTAACAATTGCAACGTTTACAACTAGTTGCGTACACTAGCATTTGAGGTTAGGGAGTGTCTGTTTACCTTCTCTTGGCGCTACTGAATTTTGGTACTACCAGTTTTAAGATAGTGTTTTCACAGATAAACAATAGTTTCGAATATATTTTGGTTTTAGGACAGAATGTCTGATCAATGGATGCGGGTAAATTGATAATTTAAGGACGTGGCACGCAAGTTTTGTAACATCATTTATATAGGATATTTGTTGGGATCATCCAAGAAGAATCGTCATTAACGGGAACGCAACAACGAGGTTTCACTGTAATTGAACACTTGCATGGAATGGTGATACCAAAATTTATGCAGTTAGTATAAATAATAACGAGCATTAACTGTAAAAACTTAGGAATACGAGGATGTCCANTAAATCTAAATTTATGCAGTTAGTATAAATAATAACGAGCATTAACTGTAAAAACTTAGGAATACGAGGATGTCCACTGTAATCTGTGTTGTACGAAGCTGGAAAATTTGAGTATCGAAACGCGTTGTTGACATGATAGAAATGTCGGAGACTTATACTACCGTGCAGCTTCCACTTTAAAACTGCAGGCCCTGTTGTCTCTCTGCAATACTCTAGCACACCGCTGGCCAGTGCCCCCGCGAGCAAAGTGGTTACAGTGTCTCATCTTCTCGCGAACTTGCCGCGCAGGTGTGGTGCGCGACGCGGTCGTGTCCGGAACAGATGTAACGTTGCGCGGGGGCACTGATGAGCCGGCTTCCTTCCTTCAAGGCGTAACCAACATCTGGCAGTGTGCACAATACGCTTGGGGACTGGAGTGAACCGCTACTGTAGCGGCCACCCCAGCATACAAGCGACTTTTCCACAAACCCCTTTCCCCTACTTTCATTAAGTTACACATAAAGTGACCGGAAATTCTGGAAGTCAAAATGTAAGTATTGAGGTCTGCCTGAAAAGAAAACTAGAACATGACAGTTACTCCTTGGTAGACAAACATTCAAACAGAAGTGTTGTAATGATTCAAGCAGCTTCAATTGTCAGTATCAAAGATAAGAATAGACAGGAAACTATTGTTTCTCCATCAACATCCACTGATCACTCCAGGACAATTAGCATTCCCTAGTTGTTTTGTGGGACAGTGTACAAAAAGAAAGACTGTCCCACAGGAATGGGAGACATCCGGTCACTTTAGTTGAACATAATGCATGCACATTCCCAATTTTTATGAAGGGTTAGTGGAGGATGGTATGAGGAGATGACATTCCCATTCAAGGGACAAATGGGGCATGATGATAGAATAGGGCAAAGAGAGTAAACTAGTACAGTCAAGCCAGTACCAGTGAGGACTGCCAAACATTTACAACCAATCTCACACTCTTTCTGCCCAAGCAAAAAATTATTCTCGAAATAATGACTTTCATTATATTATTTAGAGCATTCTGTAAGAAAGATGTACTAGTCAAGCAATGACTGGGTCAAACAGTTACCATTAAGAAGATATGAATGAACTTTAAATAATAAGGCACTAAACTCGACGACAAACTCGAGCTGTGCAAAGCAGGGTACATAAAAAAAAAAAAAGGTGACTTTTCAAAGTTTGTGGGCTACGTACATGCGATTATAGATTTTTTTTTGTTATGTTGGTACACATGTCCCCAACTTATGTTGAAAGTATCAGCTATTTGGCATTTTAGTTTGTGCTCGGCAATTTTTTGCTATCAAAGAATATGTATTAAATGTTGTGTGAAAAATAAAATTAAGTGCTCTGACGAACCTAAAATGTTGACTGTGGCATTTGGCGAGTCTACTTTGAGCAAAAAAGATGTTTTTAAGTGGTACAGGCTCTTCACAGAAGGCCAAGAAGATGTTAATGACTATGCCCGCCCCAGCACGTCAACAACCGATGAAAACGTTGAAGCGATGAAGAGAATGGTTGAATCACTATTAGAGAAGTTGCTGAGGATGTCGGCATATCGGTTGGCTCATGCCATGCAATTTTTTCAGATGTTTTGGGCATTAAACATGTGGCAGCGAAGTGTGTTCCAAATTTGGTAAATGTTGATCATGAGCATTGCTCAGGAGCTGTTGAATGATGTCTACAACGATCCAAATTTGCTCAAAAGGGTCACAATTGGTGACGAAACACGGGTTTATGGTTATGATGTTGAAACCAAAGCCCGATCGTTCCGATGGAAGCTGCCAAAAGAGCCAAGACCGAAAAAAGCACGCCAAGTTCTGTCAAATGTAAAGGTTTTGCTAACTGTTTTCTGCGATTACAATGGCGTGGTTCATAGTGGGTTCTTGCCAAAAGGTTGTACGGTCGATAAGGAGTATTGCCTTGAAATTATGTGCCGTTTGCTTGAAGCAATGCAAAGAAAATGCCCGGATTCGTGGCAAAACAATTCATGGCTTTTGCATCGCGATAATGCACCTGGTCACACATCGTTGCTTGTTCGATTTTTTGGCCAAAAACAACACCGTAATCATGCTTCAGCCTCTGTATTCACCGGACTTGGCCCCCTGCGACTTTGTCCTGTTCCCAAAACTGAAGAGACCCACGAAAGGACGGGGGTTTGCCACGATCGAGGAGATAAAGACCGCATCGCTGGGAGAGCTCAAGGCCATATCAGAAGTGCTTTGAGGATTAGAAAAAGCGCTGGCACAAGTGTACTATATCTGAGGGGGATTACTTTGAAGGGGACAAAATAGATATTGATGCATACATAAATATTTACCGAACAAATTAAGTCACCTTTTTTCGTTTTTACAAACCTCGAAGTGTGCAGTATATTTATGCATGCACAAGTAACACAAAGCTATCACCACTCTTAAAGTAATTGATGCTATTAACTACAAGAGTTTTACAGTATTCCTATACCATTATTAGCAATGACACACATCCTTGCTTTTCCTATAATGTTTATGTGATTAACACACTAATGTGGCAACAATACAGATATAACCTTATTTCACCGAATATTCAAAATACGGTAAACGTACTTGAAAGTTAAAGTAAATTTTTGTAGAAGTAGTGTCGACCTGTGTACATCCACAATGTTGTCGACGTGGTGTATAAAATGTTGGAAACAAAGTCTTTTGACATAGTACTAATGTGTACAAAGGCACACTTAAAAAAGATGGAAGTGTTCAAAGTGAATATTCAGCAACTTAAGGCTTTATTGTACCTCAGATTGTGAAAGTATCGTACGTCCCTACTAATTTTAAAACTTGCAGAGCAAACAATTCTTTGTACGTATATACCTGCCCACCAGCTGCACACGCAGCTATGAAAGCCAGTTGTCCATCCTCGCGAATCAGTCTGTTTGCAGTGTGTGTAGTCAACCTCACACCTGCACAGACAAACACACACGACCTAAGTGTAAAATTATATAAGGTGGAAAATAGCATTTGTATGTGCCCTATATAGCGTTTATTCCATGTTCCATAGCATTTATAGGCACTAATAAATTTTACAGAACTGTGACGAACTAGGTCTCTCACTACGAAGAAATCACTGTTTCTTATGAAATTGAATACCTGCAACACAGTAGATGAAACTATACTAAAATATTAACACAAGTAAACCTCGCTGATGAGATTTGATCAAGTACTAGTAGGAGTATTGTAGTTAATCGAGTCAGAAGTAGGTTTAGTTAGTACAAATGGCATAAGCACTGTTCCCCATATAAATGCAAAACTATGTCATGTTAATAACACAAGGATGGCCCACGAACAATGTCAAACCATATCATGCAGTTATTGTATTAGCTTAAGTGCTATGCAGGTTGGCTTACAGTAAAATTACAGGATTAGCAAGAAAAATTTTAAAAATGTGCACGCAACTTTTTAGGAATGTTAGAAAGTATATTGGATTAAAATACTAAATTATATAAATCCATATCCAAAAGCCCTTTTGTACAGAAGTGAGATGGTTTGTTAAAGAAATGCAGAAATCTTTAGGAGAAATTTATACTGCCCACAAGGCCGTGGACCTCCTCTCAACCGCCATAAAAACATCAATATTGTGGCGCTGACTATAGATATTTTTTTGCCAGCGCAAAGGCCAACTTTCGCAGTAAGATGAAAAAAGTAAACAAACGTTTGTTGATTGTACCACAATCATGCTTTCATTTATCTCGCACATTGACGCATGCACACAGCTGGTGCAACATTATTATTGGCATAATGTGTTGTATCAAAAGTCTAAGCAATAAAACAAGTCATAAATGCAAAGCACAAAACCGAAAAGAAACTTATGTAAGCAGACCAACATACAAAGCAGTAAATTCCAATCGCAATCCGTAGTCAAAATTCAATAAGGAAAGCCAAAAATCAACGTTATAACAGCACTGTTGAAAAACGTATACCAAAGGTAAACACCGGAACACAGCATGGTCACGAGATAAAAGATGCTCATGGGAGGGAAAGGGAGGATGTAACCTGCACTGTTATTGGTTACAGCTGTTGCTACACGTGCGTGGTTGGATGGTAACTAGGCACTGAGGGAGAGTTGAAGAACAAAGGAGTCCTTTGTGACACCATGTGTTGTACGGAGGCCAGGTAAGCATGCACACCGACTCAAATCACTGCGGTCGTTGTTGTAATACAGATTTTAACAAAGTTCTTTGTTTCACTAGATGGTTTAAGGGTACCTACTGAGAAATACTTGGGTCATGGGTGAGCAAATGTGTTATTAGGTTTTCATTGCATTGTAGAAAGGATATTTTATTATTTTCATAAGTTTTTAAGATATTTCAATGGTTCCTGAAAACTCTGTACTTTAGATAGCCATTTTCCTTACGTCAAGGTTCGACTGTCGATTTCATATTTTAAATAGAATTTATACGCTAGTATGCATTTTGACAATAGGCAAAGAAAAAACTTTATAAAATGTTAACATTTGATACAGCTTAAGTATCATGAAATTATTTTTAATTTTAGTTTCAGTTTAATAAATTTCAAACGCACATTTTTTTTGTTTCGTTTCATGAAAGGAATAGTAATGTTCACACAAACTAATTAGTATAAAACAATCCTCACCTGTAGCTGCAAACGGGTGACCCAGACTGAGAGAACCACCCCACGTGTTGAACTTGTTCAGGTTCGGAACACCAACCTTGCCACTCCGACCCATGTAGTTTTGAGCGAACCAATCAGAGTCCATGGCTTTCAGATTGGCTAGGATCTGGCCCTAAGCACACAAACTGTCCCATCTTAGGATTAAAAAAAATTATATCTTGGGACAATTGAAGTTACAGAATACCATTACGAGCAACACCTGGTTTACATTAACAAAATGTAGGAATGCTAATCGCCAACTCACTTGCCTCTATTTTGTATTTTAAGGAAGAAAAGAATTATTACCGTATTTAATAAATTCGAAAGCCACGCAATTTTTTTCGAAGACAAGGGCACAGATTACAATTGAGTACCATCAATTTTATGGCACTAAAATATTTTTTATTTTCCATTAATTTGGTTTTTTTTTTAAAACAAATGTAATAATTAAACTTTAAACTTCTTTCGGAAATTGAATTTCCTACGGAGAAGGCGGTTTATACTGCGGCTTCATGTGCGTATCAATTTTTCCCCAGCATTATCCCCAAAAACTAGACGCAGCTCAGAGTCAAGTAAATAACATTTATTTCTAACTTAAAGATACCATGTACCACCCACCCCTGTGTATGATTAGTAGCCCACATTTTGAATATACTCTTAGGGAAAAATAAATTTGTTTCACATATTGAGTTATAAAAACTTGCGTTTTGGTGCACAGCTATGATGCATACGCTATTCTTATGTTAAGCAATTAATGTGGCACAAGGAATTGTTACTGCCGTAGACATGCACTTGCAGAGGTGCGGGCGGAAAGCCGTCTATCTTATGGCTAAAAGACCAACAGTATTATTTTCAGTCCTATTTTTCTTCAAAGAACAATACCTCCAATTTTCAAATTTGTTTCTAAGAAAATAGTAGGCAGGTGGTACATGGATAAATTCGGTATTATAATACAATTGGGTGGTAAAAATGTATGCTATCAGATTTGTTAAAAACAATATCAGAACCTTAATTTTATACCATTATACAGGAAACAAAGTCTGAAAAAATTTTTTTTTTTGACATAGTTGTTATTACAAAGATATTTGGCTGGTACATAGTGGCAAAGTGTGTCATGAACATCATCATTTAAAAACACAATGCTTGCTTATCCGTACTATCATTGAAGCAACACGAATAATTAAAATTACCATGAAAACAAAATAGTAACAACTCGCACAATACTAAAAAATATGTACATAATACGTACAGCAAAAGCCTCGTGAACTTCCCACACGTCGATGTCCTGCAGTTGCAAGCCAGCTTTCTCCAGCAACTTTGGGATTCCGTATGCCGGTCTGCAAAAACAAACCTTTGCATTGACGTCACCCCTATAACATGGCCTGGCAAATTTAACGATTGCTCGTTAATATATGGAAGTTGCACGTATTAAAAAAAAAAACACCAGGGCAATTTCATGCAGTTTAAAAATTTCTCCAATTAAGCAGCATACAGCAGAACTCCCTTATTTTACACTTTGCTGCATTTGAACATACTAATACTTGGACCTGTCTACAGTTTTTACAGAATAAATTTCTTTCATCTTTTTTTGAAATAAAATTTCCTACATTTCGCAATAACCTTTTCTGTTCCCTTTAAAAGTGTGAAAAATGGTACCTTAAAGTATAAAATATGCCTGTAAGTTTTAGGATAGAATGTTTATGGGACAAAAATACAGAAGTCACTATGGCGTAGTACATAATTGCTGTAACTTCCATTAATGTACAGGTACTTCTTTTCTAGGCAACGACGGTCAACTTGTGAACAACACCGTTGATTACATGCAACAGTATCAAGCACATGGAGTCGTCAATCGCCCGTTTTTGATGCTTTGTGCTCCTGAAATCCCTGCAGAAACAGGTGCCATGAAATTTAAATATCGCTTGAGAATCCAAACAGTTTTTGACTTTGTCATGTACGGTGATTCCTACGATGTTGGAGATCAAGGTAACGTACGCAATACTCTACCATTACCATCTTTGCAACATGGTAGCTATCCTCATCCATTTCATGTGGAACTTACTCCTCGTCACACTCTACGGAGTAAAAGGAGGGCTACCGCAGGGCCTAAGGGGCAGTTCCTTAGTGCGCTCAAGGTAGNAACTTACTCCTCGTCACACTCTACGGAGTAAAAGGAGGGCTACCGCAGGGCCTAAGGGGCAGTTCCTTAGTGCGCTCAAGGTAGAACCTATCCCATTCCTCCTATGACAAACACAAGCATACTCCTCCCTCCTATTCCTCTATACATAAACACACAACCTTTTTTTTTTTGATTAAATGTAGTCTGCCCTCCAGGCTTCCACCTGATGACTATATCATATCAGAGTTTAATTGCTTTACCCAAATTTTCGCGGTTCACGTTACATTGGAACGGCCAATAACATTGGCTGAACCGCGGAAAAAAGTACATAGGTACACATTTACATTTATGGTGCAAATTAGATTTAACTAAAAAAATGTTATGCTGAACTCTACTTCATTTGACTTTCATACAACTTGAAACTCTACTTGACTCAAAACTGTGAAAATCAGACACTACCATCACTAGATATTGTAACACTCCTGTCATGCCAGATAGCACCTTCAGATCTCTCGGACTCTCCAAGCTGATGTGCCCGTTGTAAACTTGAACTAATGTCTAGAGGCAGTCAAATTTCGTTGATGACAAAATCGCAAAATTTCTACTAATGCATTTAGGAATGTTCCGTAAGTACCTCATTCCACACTCCCGCTCTTATAGTCACAGTTTACCAAGGAAGTTTGGGACTAGTTTCCACTAATAACGATAATCCTTTGTTTCGTTAAGTGATTAAAAATGCTTTTCCCCCTCCCGCCAACGAGTGAATGACTACGGCACATAGAAAGTGTAACACAGCCACATGATGCTGATTTTCAGGCACGTCTGTCAGCATGCCACCGGGTGAGCAGAGCAGTACACTTTTGTTAATAGTTCTTTATCATTCTGACACAAATTTGGCAGTTTTGCAAAGTGAAATTATTGATTTGTGATTCTACGGTGAAAATATTTGTTTGTTTGTTTTCTAAAACACAGTGACTCGACTTGCACTTCTGTAGCTCTGTGCCTGCTGGAAAAAAACTTACTCTTCTATCTTTGTTAATTCGACTCGACATGAGTTTTCATCCCCCACCCATCACTAGTTTCAAAACAATCATATGATTTTACAATATTTCATTTTTGTGAAATGGTGGTGCCGCAAAATTCATTATGTTGGGACCACTGAGTTTTAACTGAGGCTACGGTTTATCGGCCCATGCGTTTTTGATAAAAGTCCACTGTAGTTGCCAATTGTTAGTTTACTAATAAATTTATTTCATTTTAATACAAAAGTTTTTCACTGTGGTTAAAAAAGTACGCAGGTAAAAACTTTATCCATAGTGGCATGTGCCACAATGCTTACACTTTTGTTGCGGTAAGTAAACTTCTGCTTTTTGAAATAAATGTGTTTTGTTTATAAATCATCTGATTTTTACACAAAGTTTTTTTGAAAATGGATTTTGCCCTTGTTACAAGAAAAGCGGTGCTCAATAATTTAACTTCTTTCTCATCAAATACAGATCATTTATGGTCTTGTGGGGTGCCATTTCATTTGCAGAACATCTACCTTAGTAAGGTATTTAATTGAAATAAGCATTATTTTACACCAACGATGACGAAACACTGTCTTAATGTAAAAGAACACGTTTTAACAACTTGTTCGTGTTTGGAGTGTTAAAATAGTACAATTTGAATTTATCGAATCTACCAAAAAAGAGTCGAGATTGTCAGAAACCATGACATTTTGCTAAATCAGGGTTCTATGAAGGACGTTTATTCAGAAAGTTCTTTCTAAAGCTAGAGAGGGAAGGGGGGAAGTTTGATGTTTTATTTTTCTTTAAAACCACAGCCACTTAATATAAAAATACTCTTAAGTTATTAAAAAATGTTGTGACATTTACACATACAGCATTAAAAAAAAAACAGAAAAAATAATAGATAACAGAATTTTAAGAACCGGTACCAAACCAAAAACCGAAAAAAAGTTGGGACCTGAATAAAGTGTATTAAAGGGGAGAATTTATGGGAATGCAAAAATGAGTTTCTACAAAACTGAACATCAAAAACTAAAGTTGCGTGTTTTCTGGCCAACTCACCCCAGGAGCAGCTGATCAACAGGATCTTGGGACACGTACAGGAAGTCCCTTAAGTAAGCTTTGGGCTTCAAGCCCAATTGCTTTGCCTTCTCTTCGGTCGTTATAAGACATGCAGATGCCCCATCTGACTGCACAATTAAGGATTAGTAAGGACAACAATTTTACTTCGCATCACACTGATAAGCTGAACCATTCCAATGAAAAAAATATCCCACAACATCAAGGCAAAAATCCTCTATTTCAATGAATATTCAGGCATTTCATGACTTGCTAGTGCAACAGCAAAGGAAAGTTATGGGTTAAATCATCTCATTTTCACTATTTTATAACTAAAATAACTACATAAAATGGGAATTTAAATGTAGGCAAGAACCCTGTGGAAAATACTCCATATCCTACGTATTGCTGGCTTGGTTTTGCAACAAATTTGTTATAATGAATATCTTTCTAAAATGTTATGAAATTAACTTTTGTTAAGGATTCAGCTGAATTATTTTTCATTTTCGTTTCAGTTTCACAAAGTTCACAACATACTGTATTTTATCGCATATAAGTCGCCTGCGCTTATAGGTCGCACAATTATTTTCAAAGGGCGTTAAAAAATATATATATATTTATAGATTATAGGTTGCGCTTATCGTATGTGGTTGTACATCCTGTACAACATGGCGCGCCTCGGATGGCTGATGCATGCGACCTTTGCAAAGGTCGTGTGGCAGCTGTGTCCTCGCAAACAAGCGGCGTTGCCAAGCATAGCTACAGGCCTACAGCGCAGTCACATTGCGTCGCAAGTTTGTTGGACGTAGTTCTTTTTAAATGTACAGATATAGTGCTCGAGACGCAGCCTTGACTGCCGGAGTTTATATATTTATTGGAAAAAAAGAAATAACTTATAAATATTAAATTTAATTTGAAGTAATATATCTACCAGAAAATTTGTTATCGAGCTTTCTTTTTATATATTTCACGTATTTTTAACGATGTATGTTAAAAACAAAAACCTAACCATTATTTCTGCAGTTTATCGTTGAAAGTTTTAAATAAACATGCAAAATACAGAAAGGCATTTGAATATTTCCGTTACGTAATTCCCTTCGCAATCCTTAACAGAAACAGAAATTTTAAAAGAATAAAATGAAATAAAAGGAATCGATTCTTGCCATACGACAACTGTGACAATTGATTATTCTCTAAAGCTTTCTGTGGAATGCATAGAGATAGAAGCACATTGGCATTGGTTCTTGAGTACCAAATGTTAGCCTTGACTTACACGTCTTTCTCTTATATAGTCTTTGCGCTGCACGTAGTATTGTTTTCATGTGACAGTGAAGAAGTTTGACAGAGTTTCATGATGGAAAAGCGAAGTACTTACACCACAGGTTTCAAAATGAAAGTGATTTTGTTCGCTGAAGAGTTTGGAAATCAAGCCGCGGGCCGTAAATTTGGAGTAAATGAAAAGTTAGTACGGGGCTGGAGGATGCAGTTCATTTTTCTCACTTGTAGGTCGCAGCCCTAATTTTAAATAATTTTTTTTAAAATAAAAGGTGCGACTTATATGCGATAAAATACAGTATTTTATTTTTCATTTTCGCTCCCTTATGAGGTGTAAACAAAGAGTTTCCACCGTAAGTTTATCCAAATACAAGCATTCTTTGACAAAGCTTACCCCAGGCCCCTCTCCTTGTCCACAAACAGATTCAGCAAGCTGACTATACCGGAACACAAACTACACCAAGAGCCAAGATATACCCAATGCCTCAATTTCTTTCTATAGCAGACTCGCTAGCCGTACATATCCCAAGCCTCAACATAAGATGATCGCAGTTATAACGGAAATTTTTTAATTATCCCGCCCCACCCTAGTTTGCCACCCGGTCGCTAGGTTTACTACTAACAGCTTCCTTCCACCACATTGCAGTGTCCCACAACTCACTGCCTGATGAAGCTGGCTCAGCCATCAAAACATCACAATCGTGCAACCACGTGAAAAATGTGTGCACCTGTCGACAATTACTACATTGTGAGTACTTGAATTCCTGTCCGTTTATATCTTTTTGGTAGCCTAGCGGCCTACTTGCAACCTTAAGTTACAGAAATAATGATATATAGCGGGAATAGGCTTCATCACCACCTGATGAAGCTGGCCTCGCCAGCAAAACATTGTGCGACCATGCATTTGCATGGGAAATGTGTTTGACTTTTGTTTGTGCGTGTGTATCTAAGAGTACCACTCAGCGAGTACTTGTGCAAATAATTATAGTCTTATTTCTGCTAAGACATTTGAAGTCAATAATTCTGATTGGGTAACAAAAATTTTTTTTTAAACTGGTTTAAGATCCAATCTACTAAATCACAGGCCAAAATTATTTCAAGGATATGAATTTTACGCCTGAACAAAAAAAAGGGAACTAATTTTTAAGTTACTCTATATCTTAATATAACCTCATAATAATATGTACAATATTTTCCAATACTACTGTATTTACTTATGTATTTAACTATGTTACCACATGTCTGAAGTTCAGTGTAAATTATACTTGGTGCGTAAATAAAACATTTTACTTTTTGTGCCATTAAATTGTTAAAAAATATTGTGTTACAATTTACTTCTAGCCTACATTAGTGAGTAAAATTGTGTTCGTGATGTTTTGGAGTGTAATGCTTAGCATAATAACTGTAAGAAGCTTTTAAGTATTCTAGACGGCATACAGTGAAATAATTTTTAATTACAAATCATGACAGCAATTAAAAAATTTCTTATTTCATAAACCGTCACCCTTAATGTTGGCATTGGTATTGGGTCTTGGCAGAATTAGCTAAAGAGAATCAATATCGGCATGATACGGAAAAAAGTGGGATCAGACGAGGTACCGCATGAATATGCGTATTTATTAAATTACGCCACAAACTCGAGATTACGAACTATGAATGGGAAATACTAATTAGCATAACTAAATTATCTAGAAGAGCTGTCGCAAGGCTCACCAAGAAGGAAGAGTTTGCAGCTGTCACAGTTCCGTGTGGCTTCACAAAGGCCGGCTTTAGCTTCGCCAGCTGTTCTGGAGTTGCAACACGGATCCCGTTATCTTTGGAAATAATTTTCTTCACACCAGGCACTGGAACACAAACAATTAATTAAGTCCATTCATGGTTACTTCCAACTTTTCTGAAGTCCTGCTTCCCAGGCATTCCTCCGTCTCATGCTAACAAACCCTTGAAAATTACACCAAAGGGACAGCTCACTGCAGTTGTGCGCATTCAGGGTTAATAATATTTTACATAAGAACTATTAATTACTAGGTGTTACCAACACATTTTGTCCATTGTTTTAATTCATGTTAGCTATAAATGTATTATAATTTAGAGATAAAATAATATACAGTAAAACTTTACTATAACAAACTTAAATGTTACTTGTAGTAAAAGCACCTACACAGAAATTTTGAGCGAAGTTCATATGACATTTATGGCTAAACAACTCATCATTATTGTATTAACTACTTTATTTTAACATAGGGAAAATAATTACATGCCAAAAAACCTTTAAGAGTTTAGTTTAATTTTTAATGAAAGAAGTTGTTTCAATTTTTTCGTAATTATTAGGGATGGGCAGATGCCGATGAACCGGCCGATACCACTGCCATTGGCATCGGAACATTATTTGCCAATTATTATTCACCAATTAGTAGCACTTAAGATTACTTCAGTAGCATGTATGTAGCGCTTAGCAACGCCACGCCAACTAACGCGAGACTGTTCACTGTGCGAGGGCTCGTAATACAATGGAAACTAGTTGTTGCGATCCTGTATGAGTCGTTTACTTTGTACGGTCCCAACAATGTTAAAGAAACCCACATTCTACATCTTGTGAAGCATTAATTTACCGCATCCATCGACCAAATATTCTGCCTCAAATACAAAATATATTCGGATAAATTGTTTTCCGATGATTTGTTCCCGTTGTTTTCCTGTGGTTACAATCGCCAAAGATTGTGTGCATAATTCTTTTCTGAACGCTACGTGAATGAAAAAAAAAACTTAGATAATCGAAAACTGGCGCTCTCGATAGAATTTAATTACATCCCGCAAGAGATTCTCTTGTTCTATCTTCTGCATTTACTGCACTCCTAGATTGGCGACAATGAAAATAATTCACACACTATATGACACTGTTTTCAACGATCTATGGTGGTTTTATTGTAAACTGAATTTGAAAGGTATTTGGCGGGTGTAATTATTATCGGAAACTGTTGGCTGTGGTTTTGTTATTTTATCTGAAAGGTTTGACTAAAACTCTGCAAGTACAAATTGAAAAAAATTGTTGCAAATAGATTAGTTTTTAACCAAGGGATTGAGTACGGCTTGGCCAACAAAGGAACACTAGGCACAAATATTAATATAAATAAAAATTAAATTTTACTCAGTTCCAAAAATTAAATATTTTAATTTAAAAGGAATATTTAATATTGAATTGATTTCAATAAGATCTTTTTAATGACATATTTAGGCTGTTGGATTAACAAACATGCATTATGAGGTTATGTATGATATTTCTCAGGTCTAAAATCCAAGCCCGCATCAGATTGCCTTAAGTTTTGAAGGTTGTCATTGAAGAACTCAGTTTATAATGAATGCTGTATTGCCCGGTAATAGTTTTTGCTTGACTATTAAGTCACTTATTGTCCAGTTAATTTGTCTATCTTATCATTTATTATTAAAATTAGTGTCTTTTCTATGCTGTAGATGCCTATACAAAGTACTTAAAGTGTTTACAAAACTGAAGAATTAAATTTATGTCATAAAAGTATTACGAAATATTGGAAATGATTGTGTTAATCAAAACTGGTATCGGCATCGCTGTAATCGACAGCATTAGCAAGCAGCTAAAAATCTGCCCATCCCTACTTCTATACCACAGAAAAGTAATTTTTCACACAAAAAAATTGCCAAGATTTTTTTACTACGACAATTATTTATTAGCATTAAAAAGCAACTTAATCTGTATGGCATCGCAAAATAATATTTCACTCAGCTATTGATGATATCATGTAGTTATTTTAAACCATTTCAGTTCAGTTTTCCACATTCTGTCGCATAATACTGTGCAATACTTTTAGGCATTGTCAAATTTGGCTCTCTCAGTAAACTTTCCTGAACAAGTTTATGTCGGGGACCAATAAATTGATTACTGCCGAATTTTACAAACAGGTAGTGTTACAGTAGGTTGCATAAACTAACACGTTTTAAGTGAATGCGCCTAGCATTATTTTTAAAATGGCTTCCACATAAATAATTTTAGTTGGCAATTCTCATAACAAAAAGCATTAGGTGTAAATCCATTCTCGGTAACTTCCAATATTCCTGAAGCCCTGCTGAAGTTCTACATTCAGGATATTCCTCCACCTCGCGCAAATGAAGTTGAACTAAGTCTGGAAGATTCATTAAATTCAGAGTACAGCCAATACTCGCAACACCAGCAGTGAAACGCGTCAACCCTGCTTGACGTTGCGTGGTCAACAAACATAGAGAATCTGTAAGGTAGCCTAGATGGCGCGGATACAGTGCAGGTCTAGAGGTGCTGTAATTTATTCACATTAGAGAACAACATAGCCCTCGTGCCGCTCGTAAACAAACACCATATAGACTATAGACGCCGCACACGAGAAAATGATCTCGCTGCAGTGCAAGAGAAAGAAACTATGTAATTCGGACATCCGCCGCGCTTCTTGTACCGAGACACCATTTTGTGACAACTTGACATGGCTTTATCATCTCCAGTCGCATTACCATCTGTGCAATAGTTATGGCGCGGCCGTGACACGTTTTTCTGTAAGCATTGCAATATTTTACAAAATTGTTTGATTATCTTGAGGCAAAAAAAAATAATAATTGAAAACGTTAGTAGGGAATTGAGTTAATGTGTTTATGAGGGTAAATATTTTATTAATACGCCAAAAGTCATAATGTAAAAATTTGTTAAAGAGAAAGAGAAATCCATTGTACTGCATGGCCGTTTGTCGGGACTAAAACAGTTGTTTGTTGTAATAAAATGTTCGTTAACCCGAAGATCGTTAAAGTGGCGCTTTACTATAAGTCAAATTCCCATTGAACCAAAATAAGGCAATTTTACACTAACAGAAACATAAAATGCTTGTGGTACATGGGCATATTTAGGAAATACCCAAACATGCTATACATGGGGTGATTTTTCAAAGAGTCGATTCAAAAAGTCTGAAGAAATCACGTATGGACTATATCAACAAAGAAATTCTAAATAGAGAAAAAACGTACTTGCCCATCTCCAACCAACACAAATAGTATAAAATACAGGTACTGATTAACAAACATATTCTGAATATAAAATTGCTTTTCCTCAACATATTTTACAAAGACCATTTGGTGCAGGGCTGCCACTTATTCTGAGCATAAATCCAAAATCCAATCAACAAAAATACTGGAAAATCTCAGAAACATTAACCGTAAATAACACGAAAAATTCAGGCCCAATTAAATACTGAAAGTCATTAGAAAATGCTTTGTTGCTGAATTATCGCACTAATTTTGGTGCGGCCGCAATTTGCTAGGTCACTATTAGGAAACATGTTTGGCAACAGCTTTGTGAATTTATCACTTAAATTTATGGCCAGGTTGTTTTCACAAATGTAATTGGCCCACCATAATTCGGTATCAACTACATAATTATTTTCCTTCACAACAAACCTTTAAAAGGGATGAATTGGCTTTTAAAGGCCTTGGGCAATTTTTAAGCGTTTAGTGTTGCCATTATATCGCAAATAATTAAGTCGCCCACTGTAATTGCAAAGGACAGAATTCCATACAGTGCACTTTCCCAAGCTTTAATTCTTTTTCCCCACTCTCGTTTATATTGCTGCCGAAATGGAGCTCGATTGGGCGATGCTTTACGTTTTTTGTTCATTGTATCACGTAATTATGGCTATTAACAACACACAAACATTCTTCTGTGGAATATATAAACATTTCAATTAACCCTTCACATTTCAAAACATGCACAAGACGTTAACCGCTTTTGCAATTGCATAAACAAGAGTAAGCATTTTATTTGAACCAAAATAACACAGAGAATTACAGTTGTTAAAAAAAAAAAAAATTTAGGGGTTTTATCTTGTATGTTGAGGTTTTTAGACAGTGTGAATTTTTTGTCGCAATCTTATATGAATGGCTTGGATATGGTTTTATAGAGAAACAACATTCTATCTTGGAAATTAAACTATTTGGCTTCTCCCATTCAATTATAATTTTAGTCGTAACTACACAGTATCTGATATTACTGCTTTTATTCACTAAACCTAACCATTACCAGGAAATTTTAATTATTCTTATCATCACTCGGTTTACATTGAATCCTCTATCCATCCTTTCTCAGGGGACTGACAAAAAAATTTCAACACATATCAACTTTTAATGAATGTGGTCCTGAAATGCAGCTAAATCAAAAATGGGACAACGTATGTTCTATGGATGCAGACTTTCAATCCACAAAGGTTCACTACACAGATGTTCCACTGTATACACAAATATTTGTTAATGGTTTCACAGGTAAAATTTTCGGCTAAATTTTGTTTTATTTTGCATTTTTAATTGAATTTTGGTGTTATGTGGTGTATTCACTTGCATTTCGGTTTTATCGCTATTCATCATATAACACTGGCTCTACCCATAACTACGCATGTGCTGCAGTACGCGCTAGCGTACCGGCTCCCACGTAAGTTGATAGCGAATTCATATTATTAGTTTGTCCAGTGATGCTTCCAAAAATGCTCAATCATGAAGAATATGCAAGAAAACTTAAGCCACACAGCAAGAAGTCCTTGTACCTTTGATGGGCACAATGTCTGAAAGGTAGCCCTTCTCTTGAGCTTGCTGGGCCAGCATGTGCGAACGCAGGGCATACTGGTCCTGCTCTTCTCGGGTGACCTTGAATGCTGCTGCCAGGCGATCCGCCGAGTGACCCATCGTCTCCCCCGACGAGAACTCTGCTACGGCAGGCAGCTACGAAAAACCACATCCCTTACAAACCTTCTCAAGAGAAACCACGCAGATTATGAAGGCCAAGAGCCTCTCTGTTTTCCTACGTCACCATCTGTTTGTCACAAAATTGTGTTTCTAACGTTCCATATAAAAAAAAACCCCACAAGATAACTGTAGGTTTATCCATTCAACAAATTCAAATAACTTATGCTGGCAGCATGTTTTTCACTAAAATATTGAAACATGCAAATAATTTAACAAAGATATATTTCATACTTTTTTCATTTGCAACTACCCATAAATCCTAAATTTATTCATCAATTACCACCAACAAATTCACTCATATCAATATTTTAAATTGCAACTGCAACAAAATTACAGATTAGTAATTAAGAAGTTATGATAATTCTGCAGTGCTAAGTAAATTGCTCAAGTTCTACACAGTAAAATCATGTTAGTTCCCAACCAAAAAGTTTTCATGCTTACTAATCCTGGAACTATTTTGCACTTTATCTATAAATGCACGACTAATGTGAGTTGCTCAAGTTTAAATTTCTCAAACCAATTAGAAATTTTTTCAGAACTTTAATGTTCTTGACAATTTTTTTTTGTCAAAACTGATCTCGGCAAGATGTCAAAAAATGCAACATAGTTGGCAAAGGGCACCTCCAAATATATGGGTAACTCCACATGCAATGAGCTTCTTAATATTTTTAATGTAACAAATGTTTGCTTCTACATAAACTTTAATAATCAGCAGATATTTTATTTGGAGAGAAGTGAAACTAACCGATTATACGAAGAACAAACCTGGCAGCCATTCAATAGAACAGAGAAATTACAGATATGGGATTACAAAAAACATGTAAAACAATCATGCACTCGATACATTTTTTAGCGTTAAACGTAAAAAAAAAGTAAACATTCAACATTTGAATGTTACATCTACAATTAAAGTCTTCCGCAGCAAATTTTGTAGCATATAAAACTGGACACTTATCACATGCCCTATCACACTATAATATTATCATGCATTTGAAAAGTAATTATTTATTCCATTCTTATGCTTATCAATCGTTATACTTTTGAGAAGATGTGTAAAAATACGAGTGTGTATAGTTAAATAGCAAGATAGTCACAAGTGTTTTGTAATCAAAGTCTCTCACATTAAAAAAGTTTTTATCATACTTACTTTTTTGAAAACAGCGATTGTAAATTTTTATAGAAGGCCAAAACTTTTACAGCCAAAATCTAAAATCACAAATTATTTTTTTATCTGTTGTATTAATGCTCGTTTACATTAAACTGAATGTAAATGTCACACCCGTTACAGTAAACTCTGGAATTTTAAAACCTTTCATGATTCCCAGGAAATAGGATGTTATTGGAGAAACCTTTTCAAACAAATTTTTTTCACACCGCCCTCAAAAAAAAAAGGTGGTTATTTCGAAAGGGTTACTCTTGCAGGGGTCTTAGAAATGAGTTGACTGTAGCCATATATTCACCTCAGNCGCCCTCAAAAAAAAAAGGTGGTTATTTCGAAAGGGTTACTCTTGCAGGGGTCTTAGAAATGAGTTGACTGTAGCCATATATTCACCTCAGGTACGAGGAAGGACGGACGAAAGGAGAGAAGCAGCTTGATCTTCTGCTGCAGGGTCTTGGCCCTGTTCGCCTGGAGCATGAGGCTGCGCATCTTGCGGGAGTGCCTGATGGGGATGTCCGACATGAACTCCACTCCCCCGGCCACCACCACCTCGTACACCCCTGATGCTATCAGCCCCACCCCTGCAATAACCACCAAACCCTTCAGCACACTTGAAATAGGCAAAGGCTGTTCACGGTAAACTGAGCACTCCTGAAAGCCTTACTCAAGATATACTTGTGTGCACGTTGTGTATTCTTACACCACGTGTAAAATTAACATTGCAGTGGGCCTGATCACTTTATTCGCATGTTGGCCACGTGAAACTGTCTGATAACTAGAAAAGTAAATATTTAAAATACACACTAATTATTACATTTAAATGCATAGAAAAATAATTTCAGTATTCACAAATGTTTACTTTATGCCTTTAATTCTAAGTTAAAATNTTACATTTAAATGCATAGAAAAATAATTTCAGTATTCACAAATGTTTACTTTATGCCTTTAATTCTAAGTTAAAATCTGGAATTACTTTCCCTCCGTTGTTACAAACTTTACCGGGTGCACACCAGTAAATGTGCTCGTTAAAATACACGAAGGTAGAGGCAGTGAGATATTTCAAATGTTGATTTCAAAAATGCTCAATTAAAAGAGATTTGTCTAGAACAGGAAGCTCTAGTATAGTGGTTCTCAAATGTTCCTTTTCCACTGCCTACTAGGCTTAGAATGTCAATGTAACACAGACACCTCTTCTTTTCAAATGTCAAAATGTACGTTTAGTGATTTAACAACTCATGAAAATGCATATCGTGGAAACTTGTTCTGGTTTTGTATCATTTGTGTACAAAATGCTGCTATTTCAAACCAATGCTACTAATAAGATGGTAAATCAGAGTGGAGTGACTTTAGCAGTTCTTAACACCAGGGTGAAGCAATGCGAGTATCGAGCAGCACCAGAAGAGTGGAGGAAACACTATCCACCAACCATAGAAAATTTTCTATGATCCATACAAAATTGCCATATAAATAATACTAAAAAAAGTCTTTTTGCTGAACTCAAAATTTAATTTTGACCGCATTGATTGAGCAAAAATTTCTGTAGCATCACCAAAAATTACATGCTCCGATCATTAAAAAACAAAGTATTAACAAAAAAGTTTAAGTATCAACTGTAGTCACCAAGGAATACGAAGTCAGTACACAGAACATTATGTACACATGCACAAGTAATACTAATAGATATCGCAAATAAAATCGATTTCGAACACACATTATTTTCGTTTACGTCTCACTGCCCTGCATTTAAATAATAACAATAGACTTTTCAGACTACACATCATGTATTTAGAAAGAAAGAAAGAAAAAAAAAAAAAAGGTGGAAATACAGTACATATGTGTATGTAGAATTGCCTGCAGTGCTTTTGTGCGTTAACAGTGATGGCACCAACAAATTGCAGCCGTTGGTAGTGGGAAACTCTCTGCGTTTCAAAAACATTCCATCTCTTCCTGTGAAATACGACTCCAACAAGAAAGCGTGGATGACTGCAGACATTTTTACCTCCTTCTTGCACACTTCGGACTTTAAAATGGGTGCTCACTGCAGGAAGATGATATTTGTTGACAATTGTGCCGCAAATCCCAAATATATCACATTTCTGCGGAATGTGAAGGTAGTGTTCTATCCTCGTGACTGCACCAGCAAGTGTCGGCAGCTTGACATGGGTGTGACACAGTGCTTCAAGCAGGAGTACCACAAGATGCTAGTGAGAAAAGCTGTGGGGCTTCTTGACAACAGGAGCAATGATTCCACTGTGCAACTGAAGCTGAACATCTTGCAAGCCGTCCACTGTGCGGCTACATCTTGGGAGGAAACCTCCCCTGCAACAACTGTGAACTGCTTTGCTAAATGTGCGAGTGCATGGAATGGCATCAAGTTCATTTGTTGAAGAAAATAACGACAAACATTTCAAGAAAATTGACGGGTGAAATTTAGGCTTTTGATACTCGTGCAAGCTGCGACGAGCACGTGACAGAGGATACTTCAGCCACGCAAGCAGAAACAATCATATAGTTTTATGAGGCATATTCAACTCTGGAGACAATCAAAACATTCTTCTACAATCGCAACACACGAGAGCATGACCGGGACACAACACTGATGCAAATGGAGGCAACGCTACTTCATTAAGATCCGACGCAAAGCAAACTACAATTAAAAACTTCTTCTAAAACTTCTTTTTAAATGGAATTAGTGATTTTTTTTTTTTTGCATTTATAGTGAGCATACTGTGGGTAGCTTTTTTGTGGCAGTTGACGGTGCTAGGAAATTATCAAGTAATTTTGGTTTCTAAAATGTAATCTACGATTTTCGAGTGCTTTTTATAAATACATCAGCTTGACGAAAACTTATGGCAAATTTGTTTCATATTATTTTCTGTTCTTTATGTTGGTGAGTTGAGTTGTATACAGTACTGTCATGTATAGTGGAATCATGTTACAATCTCCGTAATTATTATGTTTTCCTGCTTAATAAGCTGCCATCTCTTGGGCCCTAAACATGTTTCTCGATCTACAATTACCATCTTGTAAAATATTTTCCTTCATACATACAAGGTCAACACTTCTTGGTTCCCTTGAGAACTTTATAACAGGGTTCTACTGTATTATGAATGTTTTCTTTAATATGTATTCCCATTTACATTATTTTCTTATAGTTAAACTTGAAAAAAAACCTATCATAGGCCTATCAATGTGTTCAACATAAAGTTTAATGAGGTTGGTATTTTTTTTTTTTTTGGTTGAATAATATGTCTAGTCCACATCTACAGAATGTTCCCTGAAATTCGATGGTAAGAGTTTCCACTGTATCTCCAAGATAAACCACAGACCAGTGGCATCGTCTGACACTATTCCCATATCCCAGGGAATCAAACCCAGTTGGCCTTGGTGGGTAGCAAATGCTCAAACTGCTGCGTACCACGGACCCCTTAAAATTGTTGGGCACAATGTTAAAACAGAATGAAGCAACTGCATCATCAGAATTTATAACTACGCATTTTGTTTCAATGAAAATATTTGCTGAAGTATTAAGAAAAGTTTGCAGACCACGGGCCTTGCGATGGACCTCACCAGGAATCGAACTTGGTTCACCTTGGTGGGAGACTAGTAGCCTAACCACTACACCACAGTGAGATATATATATATATATATATATATATATATAGAGAGAGAGAGAGAAAGAGAAAGAGACACAGACACACACACCTGTAGTCATAGCGGCATTGGAGCTGATGCATGCCATTGTGGTCGTGTGAGCCGGCGTGCTGTACGGGAAGCCAGCTGCGAGTGCCGCCTCCCGTCCTATGTTGCTGGTCTTCACCTCCTGTATCACTGTGCCGTACGTGATGTAGTCGNAGCTGCGAGTGCCGCCTCCCGTCCTATGTTGCTGGTCTTCACCTCCTGTATCACTGTGCCGTACGTGATGTAGTCGACTGCCTCGTGAGGGATTCCCGTCTTCCGCACAATTCCTCTGGCACACAGAGCACAGTCAGGAAATGAGCATGTACAACACAAAGTAAAGACTCATTAATAAAATAATACAATAATGAGGTGTGCGTTAACAGCTGTTTGCAATAATTATAAAAAATTAAGAAAATTTTATTGTTCGCACTGTGATTCTTTTTACCAGGGGCCTTTTGACATCACATTGAAATGTGAGTAAAATATTTATGATTAAACCTATAATAAACATTAATTCCTTATCTCCCTTGAGAAAGAAGAAAACTTAGTATCAAGAAGGTTTTTACCAACAAATAAATTTGTGATTACTTCTACAAATTTTTATAATAAAGCAAAATTATTTGCAGCAGATCCCTAGGAATTACGTGCCAGACTAAATAAAACAAAACAATAAAAAACATAACTATCCATCACGCACACGGTCTCAAATGGCCACCCATTCTACAGTGGATATGATGTAGCACTCCGTATTTCACTCCAGCCTCTCCGCAGCAAACTAACAAAATATGCAAGTCTACACCTNGTGGATATGATGTAGCACTCCGTATTTCACTCCAGCCTCTCCGCAGCAAACTAACAAAATATGCAAGTCTACACCTGCAGTTTTTGTAAGATCATTAAGAGTTCTGCAAGGCAAGGCCACCAAATGGTACAAATCGCTACAGGATATAACTTCTTATTCAGAACCTGTTCTACACGTGTAAAATATATCAACCTAGGAATAGTAAAAATAAAAAAACTCATCCAACAACAATATTCAATTTTCTGTTTCAAATGTGTATTTTATTAAAGTGAAAATGTCAGAAATGGGTATTTTCTAGGTTGTGCAAATATAAGTTCTTTTCTAAACAAATAAAAAAAAATCCTAAATGTCTAGTTTTCAAAAGTTAACAAATTTCATTACAATTTAGCAAGTTATTCACTGTAACTAATCCCTTGCTNCTAAATGTCTAGTTTTCAAAAGTTAACAAATTTCATTACAATTTAGCAAGTTATTCACTGTAACTAATCCCTTGCAAAACAAAAAGGCAAAAATTTTTAGGATATTAAATATTTACCACAGGGATTCTAGACTACATTTATATTTCCAGTTTATATAGTTATTTTTGTTGTAAAATAATGAACACAAACACAATGATTGACATGCAAAAATTTTCTTCCCAGGTGCACTAAACGAATAATCATTAACACCAGAATATTCATCGAAATTGAAAATTTTTTGTTTCGTTACAACATTCTGTAACCAAAATTTCTTCCCAAAACAAAAGTTATTTTATGTTTTTGCTTTGGTATACAGAATATTTGCACGACCCTAGTGTTTTTACAATACTTTATAGGTAAGAGAACACCTGTGCAAGATATTTTAAGGTATCGGGAGATATGCAGCACACTTTTCTCTGTGTTATTACATCATAAAATAATAGGGTCACTGCTGAGAATCTTAAAGCCCACCTGCAGATGTAAAGAGCCATGCGATGAGCATATCTGGGTCACCCTTAGTCATCCCAACATTTTAGTCCTCAGTTAGTTTGCGCTTGAGCTGTGTGCAAAAAGGCAGTGGTGGAAAATTCACAAACCATTGCATCCGAGCGATAGAATACTCACAAAAGAGAGTGCTTCGCCAAGTCCTGGGCCAAGAGGCCGGCGTAATCTGTGCCAGACTGCAGGAAAGGTGTCCGCACACCATCAATGAAAACTATGTTCTTCCCCGTCTTGTCCTGGAGTTTCTTGCCCGATGCAGTTGCCAGGCACCTCTGGGCACCTTGGGGCAAACCACGCACACTAACCCCATTAACTCTCTCAGCTAAATGACACGTCACATTTAGTTATACTGTGCGCCAGATATCTACGAATTTGAGCAACATCATGGGTAGGGGGAAAGTCACAGATTCCTGGAATTTGTGAAACAAGAGTACAAGAGACA
>NQII01005363.1:8168-18758 GCA_002778355.1 Clitarchus hookeri
GGGGAGCGGGTCATATTTTGTGTCAATTATAGACAGGTTCGTTACACGCCACGCGTCGAGTTAGGTATTCATGGCTGGAGCCGGCCTGAAAGTTGTGTTTACGTTGCCCACTTCTGCACAGTTCGTATTTCGAATTTTTTTATACCGGTAAAATAAGGCACGGTTACAAAAAATCAGGACGCTTTAGTGTTCATTTTTGCTCCATCTGTCCGTGTCCTTCCACTAAATATGATTTTAAAAAATTTTTTTTACGGACGACTGCTGGTAAACTTGGTACAGCTTACTCACGTTTATTTGAGCACATATTCAAACTATGAATAAAAAATCGTCACATAAAATCCAAAGTAGGTTGGCAGATAGAGCTTATTGTTGTCCACTTTGATTAAATTAGGAAAGGGTAATTATACGTACAGCAAAACAATAAATGTAGTCCTGTGTGTTAACATTTTTCTTAAAGTGAAATTTCCTACAAATATTTAAATCCTCTGCATCCACTGCAGAGAAATGCTAAGAAAAAGAAAGAAAGAAAATAATATATCTGAAAAAGAACAACACACAGAGAACTAAAGAAGAACCTAGCAGGCAATAAAATACGAATTAATGAGCGAAATATATCAAACTGGACGATAAAAATGGACAACAGCAACAATAAACAAAAATTGTGTAAAATTATTAAAAACAAGTAAACGACAAAAATCTCAG
The DNA here is from genome assembly GCA_002778355.1 of Clitarchus hookeri. Lineage (NCBI taxonomy): Eukaryota > Metazoa > Arthropoda > Insecta > Phasmatodea > Phasmatidae > Clitarchus > Clitarchus hookeri. The sequence continues at coordinate 8,871 of NQII01005363.1, forward strand.
AGAAATGACAAACTGGAATAATGGAACAAAAAAAAAACTTAGAGGAAACAGCAAGGCAACAGAAAGAAAAACACAACACTGGTAATGAAACAAGACTTCATGACATTTCGGGCTCTCCTTCGGTTCCTTGTATTTTCGTCATTCATTTTCTAAGCATAGTTTTATTTTTATTTGTTTATTTTTTTGTGCATCTTATTTATAATTTAAATCACTTACAAATTTGAAAATATAGTTCCCATTAAACTTGAAATACAATAAAAAAAAGCTGTGTTTGGAATGGTAAGCAATTCAATATATTTCATTTTGTTTTCTACGCATTACAGCAAAAAACTAGCATAACAGTAACTTAATTGTTTCTAACAATTTCACAGAGACTTAACAGGCATGCATGGATACAAGTAATGAGGCTAGCTACAGTACTGAGGTTAAATATTTCGGAAGAGTACGCCCCAGACTGACAGAAAAAAAATTTCTAAGTACTTTCACACGAGTGAACCAACCGCAGAAGTAAAAACAGGGCTAGAGTGCGCATGCCAGCCGCGCAGTAAACACTCTCCGTGTTCACACATTGGACTGCCTTTCTTTACCAGTAGCACTACCAAAACAAATGGGGATAACATTTGAGGATATATGTATGTTACTAAAACGTGGTTTACATTTAAGCCAATCACGCCAAACACAGCGGGATAGAACCTATGGGTGTTCACATGTAAGCAGGTTTTTCTGCGTTTCCATTTCTGTTTTGGTTTCTGGCTTATTTTGCGGCCATGCTCATTCGTCGGAACGAACTACGTACTGCTATATTTTTAATATTTTATTAGTTTCAATGCAGTGAGAATTTTCACAAAACCATTTTTCAAGTGTGTACAGTGTTTTATATTTAAAAAAATATTTTAACATGTAGCGCTACATTTCAGTGAATTTTCATACTACATTAATTTGGCGTATGTTTTGAATAAAATTAACATTTAGATTCACCTATTTAATTTTAAATTCATAAATTCAACGATTCTAAAATATAACTGAAATACATGTTGATAATCCCATAAATTGGTTAAATGAAACATGTGAAACAGTGGACCTCTGAGAAATATCAACGAAGTCGGCTCTTTCAGCGAGCAGAAATTTCGACCCGAGCACGACTTTTTGCGTTGCTCGTGATGGAAACTAAGACGAGTTCTGATTGGCTTCCCACCGTAACTGTTCTTCGTGATGGGCTTACACGTGAACTAGGCACAGGTACTTTAAAACAAGGTCACGAGAAGTGCACATTTGTTTCAAAGTAACTACAGCATACCCGATTTAGTCGAGATATTTCAGTAGTACAAAACGGTGGGCCTGCTGGGAAACCAAACGTAAACTATCACTTTCATCATTATTAACCACGTGATTTTGACAGCTGTGTTGGTGATGGCTGAGTCAATTTCGGGGACATTCCCAAAATACGGAAAACTGTCTTCCTCATTTTTAGTCCGTGGAACCATAGACGGAAGATGAGGTAGACCGATTTTTCGTCTTCTGCGCACGTGCCCGACATTGACTTACCCCAAACCAACACAACTGTCGAAGTCAAATGGTCAATAATGATGAACGTGTTGGTTTAAATCTTCATTTTCAAATGAAAAACACTTCTACGTGAATAAAATACTTTTACCAATTTGAATTTAACCAAACTGCGTTTCAAATCGGTTGGAGGAAGTGTAAGCCTACAGACACCTAAAAACACTTGTTTACTTAATCAGTGCTCCAAACCTTAAATCATATTCACGTCGTTTATGATAGTCGTGCTGGCTGAAAAGCAGTTCAATATCGAGACGCGGAGTTTCGGTTACTGCGCAGATTCCATACTCACTCTATCCTACTTTCACTCTGCGGCGTACCCACGAATTCCCAAAAGCCCAGTCAAATATGCAAACCACATCGTCAAACACGCCAGGATGCCTGTTCGCTTACGATTATCTTCTCTGAGGCACTTTTGAAGTGTTGTCCTGGGAACGACTATGCAATAGTTGTTTGTATTGTGGTTTACTCAAAACTTTTGAAAGATCTTTATGTGATATACGTTTCTACCTATGGTGTGTTCTTCCGCCATATGCTAGATTTTAGTATTTCGCGAAAATTCTGTACACTGAAACGGCAACGGCAAATAAAAGGTCTCATTCATGAATTCGTTAAGAAAATTGGTTGCCGAAAGTCAAAACAAAGTGAAAACCTTTAAGTTAATTGAATATTCTAGTGCTTATCAAATGTTTATTTAGATGAATAACCAAATCTTTGTCTGTAGCTACTGGTTTGTATCCATTATAATATTACTTCCATAATTTCATAAAACTAAACTTGAAATGTTGGCAAAATATCTTTATGAAGTTCTCCAAGGATATTATTAGCGCAATTGCTTTTTCTTGGGAAATACTCATGTCACTTCTAATGCGTATTTTCTTTAAAAATTGTTTTAAATTATTTGTTATGCTACAGAACCACTGATATTAGTATGCGAGTTTATTTCACGTATTAAAATTAATTTTGTTGATTATTTGCCAATATGTATTTATATACGAAATAAATAACAACAGTTCTACTTCCATTTTGTGAAACAAAGTCACATTAGCACAATGCTAAAAACTTATACCGTTATTAGCTCACAGGTTTTATTCATGCATCACTGAAGAGTATGTGCGAAACTTGTAAAGCATATACATGTTATTAAAAATTTAATTTTTTACTAATATAATCTAAATCAGCAGTTACCAAATTATATTTGTTGCACAAAACAATTAAAAACTTTTAGCATAAACAAAAAAATTTACACACTCTTGTTAAAAACCATTTTGAAAACACTATCAAAAAGGGAGATAATGAAATGTGCAAAAATGTATTAAACGATTTATGTATATGTAAGCGTAGTTATATATTTTTATGAATGATCTAGTGCAGCGTTTCCTAACCCTTTCAGCCACGGACCCCTAGGAAATCAAGCCCAATCTTCAAGTACCCCCTGCGCCCGCTGGCGCACGTTCGTCGTGCTAAGTAAGAGTAGCGATTACGAGACATTTGGTGGCATTTATTTATTATTGTTAAATGGTCCAGAGATGAGACTGCGGACCCCCGGATACATATACTCGCGGACCCCCAGGGGCCCGTGGACACCAGGTTAAGAAACACTGATCTAGTGGGTTGTACAGATATTAAACTTATATTAAAAAAACCTATATTTAACATTTTATCTGTATAAAAAATTATCGTTGTGTACGTAACAAGTACGTCATAAGTAACAAACTTAAAAAAAAACCCCTTCGTTTTAAGGGATATTGTTATATTCTGTATAATGTAATGAAGAAGGTTCGTATTAAAAACCTGAATAAAATCATGAAAACGAATTATTATTATAGTGACAAGGAATAATAGTGTTTCGGAGTTTGATCATATTGTTAAATAAGTTTTTTAAATCGTGTGCTGCCTCTTCAGCTTAGGAAGAGACTCTCGAACGAAAAAAAATTCACAGTTCACGTGCTGGCTGCTTTGCTGCTTTAATGAATATATTGCAGCCACCAAATAATTATCACAACGGAAATTACACATTGATCAATAAATAAATATCCTTTCCCCCATTTGCTGAATAGCAAATATCATGCAAACCGGCAGAAATTTTCTCTCTAGTCAGCAACTTTTTTCTGTAAAAATGTCTTTTCCTACCTGCGATGAATCACCGTGCAAAGCCAAACGAGTGAAAAATACTAAAAATAATTCGGACATCAAATCCAGCATATTGGCTTATTATACACGATGAAAAATGCAAAGAGAAATTTTAATTCGCCTGCTCGGCATTTACATCCTCCTAGCAGTTCTTGCACATTTCCGATAACGTTTCGACTAATATTTAACCAATTTTGTGAACATATTTGTGTGTGTGTTTTCTCAAACACACACATATATGTGTGCATTCGTTAAAATGTATATTTCCACAGACAATTACTTTGCATTAAACGTTCGTTAACAAACGCATGTCAGACCGAATTAAGATCGAAAACTCTCGACATTCTCTTGTTAAGTATATCTTCAAATTCCATTTTGCTGAAGAACTGGTAAAATTTTTAACGAAATGCTGTTTTAAACTATTTATGACATTAGGTTTACTTTTACGTTGTTGAATGTCTCTTTGTCGTTATATAGCAAGTAAGAGTAATACAATCTCTAACGTGGACGGATCATGTATTGTTTCCTCTCCAGTTAATTACTTTCTGTTTACTAACATCCCTGCATATAATTGGGTGAGCAGCCGTCATATCTTCTGAAAGTGCAGACAAAAATAATCAAACATGTTTATATAGGTCCAAAGAAATATTTAGTACCCCCAACAAAATATTTTGTTGAGCATATAAAACTTGAAAAAACAACAAAATAAATTTTTGTTTATTTAACAAAATACACATTTGAATAAACAAATAAATTAACCTGCCAACAAAACATTTTGTTGAATCAACTGTAGGGCGTCTTATATATCTGTTTGGTCACTCATTTGAGTGCCTTCGATCAAAAATACAGCTAGAAAGTTTATTTTAATTTTGTGACGATTAGGATAGTAACTGTGTTTGTTAGTGCATATATTGATGCCTAGTAATGGCATAAACTTCATAATGAAACGATTTCAATATAAAATTAATAAGTAAAGCTGTAAAACTTGAAATCTTTATTTTGCGCACGTTCGCCGGTATTTGATTTCGTTAGTAGTTAGTTTAGCTGAGGTTGCTAATGCGTAAAGGTCGGCCGAAGCTGTCAATGCTCAGGTTCGAACTTCGGTCGAGCTTTAATTTTTTTTATATATATTAACCGAAATGGTTTAATGCATGTACATCCAAACAAATCTTTAGTTTCTCCAACAAAATCTTTGATCGGGGTAAAGAAATCTTTGTTTGGGACAACAAAACAAGAACAACAAAATAATTTAGTTTCACAAACAAAATATATCATTGCCCCTATACAAATAATTAATTTATTTGCTTCAAACAAAATTTGTTTGATTCGACAAAACCTTTTTCTCAGTTTACTGCAAATAACAACATACACTTTGATTTTCATCCCAAAGAAACTGATGTATTTTTCTGAGTATGTTTGCAATAGGGAAATAATTCAGAATTGTGTTAAGTCTCGTACAACCTTCACTAGTACAATGGAAGGTATTAACTCATTTCCTGCATGATTAACATGCACCAGTATTTCTGAAGATATATCTGACGATTCTAATAGTAAATTCAGTGCTNCTCATTTCCTGCATGATTAACATGCACCAGTATTTCTGAAGATATATCTGACGATTCTAATAGTAAATTCAGTGCTGTACCTGCGGAGTGGAATAAATTATCGAAATACCTCGATGATGGTACGATATATTTCTTTTCTGTACCGGAACACACCGAGGGCTTTGCGAGATTAGTCGCATCCGTTACGAAAATCATAAAACTCANTATTTCTTTTCTGTACCGGAACACACCGAGGGCTTTGCGAGATTAGTCGCATCCGTTACGAAAATCATAAAACTCATGAAATTCGTGTAAAATATATCCCAGAATGGAGTGATGAATGCGAATGTTAACTACGACGATTTGAAAATTCCGGAGATCCAGGCAAAGTGGACGACTTATTGCACTCGTATACGTAAGTGGAATAAATTAGTCGAGGAAATTAATTTTTCAGATCAAAGAGCAAACCTTGGAGAGTTCTGCGTAAACTTGGTGGTGTAAACGATACTTTAAAGCAAATATGAGTTGTTAGCCCTGAGAAAATAGGCAACCGTGTAGTTTCAATACCAAGAGCACCTGGAGACAAAATGTTCAAAAAGGGAGTCAAATTGAAATACGATATTTGGGGAAAAATTTATCAATAATAATCTGGGATACGCACAACCATACATTAAGCAAAATATAACGNCGCACAACCATACATTAAGCAAAATATAAGGAAGGTAATTAATGTAGTTAATCAGGGTAAAACTGATGAACTGAACCAAATTCTTCTTTAGTTGTTCAAGGGTTTACGTCGTCTGAAAACCATACAATGTCTGAAAAACTCCCCAGCACAGTTTGTTGAAATTCGCATAGTTAGAAAGCTAAACAACGTACCCTAAATTTACAGGTCCAATAACGTTTAAAGTAGCTGTTTAAAGTGTTCGAGTGTGTTCTTTGTTCCATATTCCAAACTGCTAACACTGAATTAGCACAGTTAAAATAATTGCATTTCATCAGGAAAGACGCTTTACAAACCAGGATACATTCTCTGAAAATATTTGTAGAAACTGGGTCCTAGAATCAAGAAATAAACTTCGTCGCTTCTATCTATGCCGAAGTAGAGAAGGATACTAATTTTTAAAAATATTATACAACCAACCGCATATTCAATGTAATAGTTGATGGAGAAGTAAGCAAGACTGGATTTCTGAAAAATTTAACATCCATAAGTATCTGTTTAAGAGCCCCTCCTGTTTAATATTTACTTAACAGATATCCTAGCAATTATGTGTCAGAGGCTCATAAATTCTGAAGATATAATCCATGCTGTACGATGGGCAACATTCGAGGAGAATAAATATATACTTTAATCAGAGCATGAAACACTTAATTGTTATTTTGTGAACAATAAATTGGTGAGACAAGAACACAAGTGCCATCTTCTTATATCAATAACCGCACGACGAATCATCGACGACGTAACTGACATCCTCAATGCGTAATTATCAAGAACGTTCACTTACAGGAATCGTCACGAAATAAAGCGTAAACATTGAGCACACACGATCATTTGCTTGAAAATCTCTTTAGGATATCCTCGAGATATTTGGCATTCACTCTTCACACAGGTACTCCAGCTACCCTTGCACTAGTGTACTCAACAGAGTAATACCACGCTCCTGTGTGGATCAGCCGGATGAAGACGATACATAGATATAGGCCGTCCACCGTAAACTGAGCACTTTTGAAAGACGTGCTTACGATCTATCTCTCGGAGTAGACGTTGCGTTATTCTACCATATATAAATTTAACATTGTCACGAACCTTATCACTTTATCCATACGTCGGCCACGTACACATGTGAAACTATTAGAAATGTTAATGTTTTACTAATTATTTACAACAAAAAAATAAATAAAATAAAGTCAGTATAAACATAATGTTTACAACATTTTTTCATTGAACGTTAAGACATGGAACTACTTACCCCACCGTCGTTAACAAATTCACTGGGCTCATCCCAGACATTGTGCCTGTTAAAATACAAGCAGGTAACGGCAGTGACAGTTTTCAAAGGTTGATTTTGAAAGAGCTCACTTTATCGCGAACAGTTTTTAAATAAAGATATAAGTCTACATTAATGGGGACGCCTGAAACAACCCTAACTCAATGGTGACCTCTCCGGCAAACATAGCTCCTCCTCATTTACGTAGGACAATATTATTGCAGCAGGAATGTAAGAGCAAGGAGAAAAATCATGAACTGGCCTTACACGAAGGAATCACTACAATCCTGTGGATGAGATTAAAATGTAGAAAACCGCTCATGAAGATTGCTGATACTCTGGTGACGGTGAATTTTAAGATCAATGCAGTGCTATCTGGGAAAATGGTTGGAGCCAGCATAAACCCACCGAAGGTAACTTCCAAAATTATCAGCTTTAGCTTCAGAAGTATTCAAGGTGCCAAGAGCAACGTGGGTCAAACTCAATATAGTGATAACGGACCTTGGAAAATGTGTTAGCTCTTTTTTTTTTCCAAAGAGGGTTGACCAACAGCCCTAATGGTGACTGTGGGGTCGAGAGAGAAATCTGTGCCACGCATGGTTACAGGATGACCACTAAGATGATTCCCAGATCAATTAAAATATTTCATAAACGTAACACCTGATGCAGTAAAATATCTTGCGGCTGCGGTGGTGTAGAAGACAAACTACTCGCCTTCCATCAGTGGGAAACGGGCTCAATTGCCGGCGGGGTCACCTGAATTTTCGCATGTGAGGAAACATGGTGAACGTTGCGGTTGGCCGGCGGGTGTTTTTCTCGGGGCGTTCCCGTCTCTCCCGCCTTTGCATTCCCCCGCTGCTCCATCTTGTCTGCATTTAAACCTCACACCCGTTCAAGAGCTCGATGTCAAGCACCGACCGAAAGCTTTCAACTCAGTTAATGTCAGCTCTTATTATGTGTTTATCTGTATTAAGTCCTAGTTATATTGTTCTGCTTTATAGAGTCTGTATATCGTTTCACGTTTGTCTGTGGAATGAAACGTCAACACAAAAGAAACCAGAATAAAATGTACATGATAGCGTTATCATGAAGACATTTTACGTTGCGAATTATGTCTGTACCGCAGGGGAAGGTAAATATAGTCAAACTTTATAAAAATCACCTCATTTATGACGTGTTTAATTGTTTCCTTAATATGCCATTTATAAAAAGCGTTTTATTCTTCTGTTAAAATAAAAGTACCTTATTTTTGGTTAAACTGAACTTTAATTTGTATTTTCTTTAATTATAATATTTTTTTTATAATTAAAATTAATATAAACAAAGAGAAAAATTGTATGTTGGTAATGCCTAGTATGAAGTAATTTTTCTGTAAAATATTATTACAAGTGCGCACAAATGCGGCGCGTTTTCCCTTTTGTGTAATTTTCTAGACTTAGTNAATAGCCTGAAAGTAGAACATTAGCAGGGCTTCATAAAAGTTGGTAGAAACCGCGAATGGACTATAGCCGCGATTCTGTAGGGGCACATTCGAAATCTTTCTTCCTAAGAACTTCCAAAAGGATGAAATCGAAGAATGCAATACGGCAAGCGAGACATGGCTTTAATTCGGAAGAACTCCAAAAATCGGCGACGCATGCGCTGTGGCGTCGGAAGCAACGTCACGGTAGAGCTTGGGCGGGAACGCTTACCGCGCAAAACAAGAGTTCATCAATCATTTTGCCATTGTGCCGGCCCCTTGCCATTGTTCCGGAATAAATCGGCGAGAGGGCGAAAGATGTATAGGGAGAAGGTAAAAAACCTACCATAGGATGGTCAGTGGGCACTTGTGTTTTTTTTCTCCATCTCTCTCTCTCTCTCTCTCTCTCTCCCCGTCTCCAACACTAAAACATCATTCTTTTGTTTTGAGTTATGTGTGCCGACTTTGCTGCATTCGGGGTGCCTCCCCGACCATACCGGAGACACGAACGAACTCACATATACTATAAATGCTGCTTCCCTTACTCCTCACATTCCTCCAGCTCTCTCTCTTTTTCATGAAATTCTACGAAAGGAGTAGGTGGAGGGAGCGAGGGTGAGAAAGGATGGTCTGAAGAAAAAATTCAAAATTGCCGGGTCGGAAGTACTAACAGCTCTTGGCCTCATTTGTTATAGACTGGTTGTTTTACGAGAGAACATTTTAATTTAAACGCCGGGAAATGTATTTATTTATTTACATTTTTGTTACAAGTGCATGTGCTTGTGAAACATTATCCACTCCACGGGAAAGCATTACAGATACACTGAAGAGCCAAAAAAACTGGTATAGGCGTGCGTATGCAAATAACATAGGTATGGAATCAAACATAATAACGCGATGCGGTCGGCAGCTAGATCGGTTACTGCTGCTACAATGGCAGGTTATCAAGATAAGTGAGTTTGAACGTGGTGTTATAGTCGGCGCACGAGAGATGGGACATAGCATCTCCGAGGTAGCGATAACATTTGGATGTTCGCGTACGACCATTTCACGAGTGTACCGTGAATATCAGGAATCCGGTAAAACATCACATCTTCGACATCGCTACGGCCGGAAAAATATCATGAAAGAACGGGACAAACGACGACTGACGAGAATCATTAAACGTGACAGACGTGCAACCCTTTCTCAAATTGGCGCA
>NQII01005363.1:19403-40916 GCA_002778355.1 Clitarchus hookeri
AGGGGGATGGGGGGCTACACGATATTAGGCAGGTGTACCAGTTTTTTTTTTTGCTCTTCAGTGTATATATAAGTGGGAAAAATCGACGAGCTCGTTTAGTCATCGGCTAGAGGTCTGATCGTCAGCATGACTCCATTATGCCCTACCAACATTTATACAAACATCAAGCCAGACTATAGCAGCAAGGAGTATAGTTTCATTGCAGAAAATGGATATCTATGCACCTACACAGAGACCTGCGATGGTAGCTGCATGCACTACTGGCGATTCACACATTTTCCAATCGTCTACGAAGCAACAAAATTTAAATTGAACTGTCCGGAAGGATCGGCCTGCGTCGTGTTCCATATGAGGCCTGAGACACAGCTTCCCTGCACCATGGACCAAACCATCGCCCCGACACTGAATCATGCTACCATCCACGTGCCAGACTGTGACATGGATTCTCTCCAGGCGGGCCCGAACCATCGGTCCACTCCCAGCAAGCTCGTTCCAAGAAGGATGCTGCCAGCTAGACGACCAGATCTGGCCGAGCGCATGGCCGATGCCAGGAAATCGTGTCAGTACCCATCACGAATGATTCTGCTTCTGGTTCCAGAGACGAACCTGCACCCTCTCGTCAACGACCAGCAATATGTACTCCTGAGGCTGCTGATGTTGGTTCTGCTATCGACAGACCTGATGTCGATGAGCCGGATGTTGGTAATAGTATCATAGAGCCATCGATCAAAAAGGAGTCAAGTCTACACTGCAATGGCAATGTGATGGATGGTGAATCGGAGACAAATGCTATTGCTGCTTCTTGTGTCGGTCTTTGTAGCGACCCTGTGATTTGTGTGGCCCTTTATAGAGCACTGCTGCTTACCACGATAAATGAATGGCTCAGCCTTCTACAAGTTACCCAAAATTCTTAATTGAATATCTGCAGATTAAAATATGTAATTTTGACTCTGTTCAAAGGAGGTTAGTAAATATTACTGATTTTTTTTTACCGATTACGTATAGTTTATTATGTGAACAATAAATTTTGTGCAAAAAATTTTGTGTTTTATTTATTTAAAACACCCCCATTTTTATAAAAAATTGTTTTAAATAAAAATATTTTCATTAAAAAAAAAATTAAAAAATTAAATATGACGATTTACATGACCGTGTCACCATTCGGTACAGGTCTATAGCACTCTTTTCGATAGTAAATTATCTCTGGTGGTTGAAACATGAGTTACCAGTGCACTCTAGTGGATGATACTAAAAATAAATTGACAGTATGTATGGCATGGCGTAGAAGGGGTCGAGCATATACGAGTAATTGACAGATTAAATAATCAATAAAAAATTTGTGCAGGGTGGTGGTGGTGGTGGTGGGACCTCCATAAATGTATGTTTTTAGTAATAATTTTTAATAAATTTTTTGAACACATTAAAAATAATTTCTGGAAATTTTCATAAATATTTTTAGTTTTTATCTTCTTGGGATTTTGTTTTACAATTTTTGGCTTCAAAGTCACCCAAGGTTAAGGTTGAAGATCAAGGTCATAAACATCTAACATTACTGACGAGATGGACACTGGTCGACATGACGAGGGCTGGTCGTGTCGGGAGCTTAGTCGATCCATCTGTCATCAAACCCCGGACCTCTTACATATACATCTTAAAGTAATTTTTCAAAATAATTTTTAAATTTTTTTAAATTTTTTATAAATTTATTTTGGGATTTTATATTTTCCTACAATTTTTTTGGGTTCAAATTCATTCAAGGTTACGAGAATGAGGTCAAGGTCACTGGTCAAGGTTGAAGGTCACCTGGATCCAATATGGTGGTCAGGTGACGTCACAACATGGTAGCTGGCCGGCGCCTGGCCCTCACTCCTGAATCCTTTGCGCCAGAATGCAGATAATTATTCTACTTACATGTTCAAACGCACTAAAATTTTATTTTGTACCTTCTCAAAAATATTCGGTATAATCAGATTATTGTTTGTGGAGAGGAAATATTATTTTCTGTTTATTATTTTTGCCGATCGCAAAAAGAGTTATTTTTAAAGCAGTGCCTAAAAAATGGTCGTAATAACTGCAAAATAATTTGAAGTGACCACAAAATTACTTTCTTTCTGTACTGTAAACATTAAGGAAAAGGATAACAAACATTTATTTCAGTACACGACCATGCAATGAGATCGAGAAATATTATATTTTAAATTCAGAACGTGAAGTAGGTAATCCTGAAATTAAAAATTTTTTGAATGCGGATTCTTATTGAAGTTTCAAAGACAGTTCAGTATCACGGGACGCCATGGCGTGTGATTTCTGCTTCGGGCGAACGAGAAATAATGAACAAACAGCGAGACAAAACCGAAAAAAAAATAAAAAAAGAGAAGGGGAAACGGAAGTCTCCGAAGAAGCAATTACGACTCTCCTCCCCCCTACCTTACCCCGTCTTTCTCAGCCCCGGAGTGAAGATGGCTGGCAAAAAACCACTAAGTTCCAGCGCCCGTTCCACATTTCTCCAGCGTATAGTAACTCGGGCTACTTTGTCCGGGAATCTCACACCCAGAATATTCTAGCCGTGAGTTCTACGCTCGCGAGCGTTAAACCGGACTTGGCTTGGTACTCGACATTCATTCGTACGAATAATGCCTGTTGCAGTCAGGCGGGAACGTAATGAGAGAAGAGCACAACGGTAAAGTTTTCATTAATTAAGATGTTTAATGTACATACTATGGAAGTGGAGAACGAGAACTGCATAACTTCAAAACAAAAAAAAACAAAAATTATTTTCTTCAGTGAAAATTACTCTAAAAAAACCCTATCACGTTTTTCACGAGTCAATATTTTATCTTATATGTTAATATTTTATTAAGAATTTGTGCGCATAAACAATAAATTAATTTTAAAGTTGCATGGTTATGACTTGCGTAGTAGTAGGCATGGAAACAGGCAAGGAGAAACATGCCTAACACAACATGCATGTATTTTATTCGCCACTCATTATGTATGCGCATATTCCATTTACAGTTTCTAAATCCCTTATTTCTGTTACTTACAGATTCAGAAAATCTTTAGACTCGCGCAAGATTGATCAGAAGCGGTTGTGTAAAACGCAATGGTGAAATGCACATCTGTTACACGTGTTCGTAGGTGGACCGTTTGCAAACTGCTTTTCATTTGTGTTGTTTCCTCGTTGCACACTGCATAACGACCGAGAAGCGAGCAAAAAATTTTTTTTAACGTTAATTTTAAGAGGAGTACAGCAGTTAACGAAGCACAGGGGGTAGTTTCCGATATGTGGAAGCGATGCACAATGCTCCCTTACTCCATGTTACGGAAAATATAAGCTGTTCACGTTTAAATAATCACTTTTGAAAACGAACTTTGAAAAATGTCACTGCTTCTACCTGCATGCATCTTAACGGGCACACTGAGTGACATGCGCCCTGTAAAGTTGGCAATGACGGAGGGAAATTAGTTCCATGTTTTGATGTTTAATAAAAAGCGTTAGGTAAACTTTTGTGAATACTGAAGTTAATGCTTTTAATTCGGTTTTTGTTAATGCTTCTCAGTGTAAATAAAAATTAGCAAAATTGTAAAATATACACTTATTATAATAATTTTAGTTTCACTAGACAGATGTATGAATAAAGTGGTTAGGCACATGTAAATGCTAATTTCATATATGGTAGAAGAATACGAAATGTGCATACAAGTAGATCTTAAGCAGGAATATCAAAATACTCAGTTTACCGTGAACGGCCTATAGGTATGTGTCACATGCCAGCGTTTATTTTAAAGCTCTGATACAGAAGTGGAACACCCTGTTACGAACAAACTTTTCAGCCAATTCGTACTTGAAAGTATTTAGGGACGTAGCTCAATAATGACTCATGATTCTATAGAGCACAACAGTATCTGATGAGGTTTATTAACATTAAGCTTTTACAATAACTATTTATGTTACCATTGATCGGGGGAGATTTACATCGAATTTAATATTATTAGTCATTATATTTAACTCACGCCATTTTAATTAAACCTATCTGGAAAGTCATCACCTAGTTAATGTTGCCGGAGGCTGATTCTACGAGCCGGTTAACGCCGGCCAGACACACCCATCTTCCTGGCGACAGACGAAAGACCCCGGTCGAAAGACGCTGTTCCGGGTGTTACGCCGGCCTATATCAAGCGCGTGGTTCTGCGGCCCCACTCAGTGACCGGTGGAGGGGATTTCTGCAACTGTCTTGTTTCGCAAGGATCGACGACCAAATGGTGGCGTTGCAATCCCTCTCGTTTCCAGGTTTAATGTTTGAAGGTGTGATCAGGCAAGCCGTTCAGCTAAGGCCTGATCACACCATAACAACCCGCTCATAAAGGCAACTCCAGCCGCAAACGCCAACCGAACGCCGTGCAACCAAACAGCGCCTGATAACTTGCTTACCAGTCGACATCCCAGCCGATAGAGAATCTTTTCCATTACGTACTGGCCAATCAGGCACGCGATCTATTCCGAGAGTCTCGCGAGCCTGCGCCCACATCCAAGGAACCACCACGTTGTTTAAATTTTGCGTGCGTATCCATTCTGTGGCTCGTCATAGACAGTGGCGAAGACAGCTTCGTGTAGACTCGGCATTGTTCGTTCCCGAAACCCGAAGCTACAGGCAATACAGAGACGTTCCGTAATTTATATTAACCCATTCAGACCCCGTGTACACAACTGTGCACATTACGCACGTGTAGGTAATTTTTGGGTCTGTACTGCACACTGCGAAGCTCAATGACCAATGATCTTACCTGTGGGTAAATGATTCGCACACCGTCTTACTGGTCTAGCTCATAATTGGTTCATATAACTGTAGCCGAACATATAGTCTACATCTCATTGGCTCTGACAACGAAACAAGTGTTGTGACNACATCTCATTGGCTCTGACAACGAAACAAGTGTTGTGACGACTTAAGTACAGCACGCATCATAATTTTTTTGTTTGCAACTGTTGAAACCTGAAATTTAAGGTGGGTCTGAAAGGGTTAATGGAGCTCAGATCCGCTTTCCGTCACTACGGATTGCGTTTCCGTATATTAACTGTACATTCTCGTACATATTTCCGTCAGTATACGTACATTTTTAACAATGTAAAAAACTGACAAATTTCTCATGCTGTGAGTAGTGGTAAGGCGATTATTTCGNGTATACGTACATTTTTAACAATGTAAAAAACTGACAAATTTCTCATGCTGTGAGTAGTGGTAAGGCGATTATTTCGGATTCGTGTTATTTTAGTTTGAACACGTAATTGTTTCGTTATTCAAAGAGATTATTTGTATTGTTTAACTTTCTGGAGAGTATTTACGTTAAGTGCTCTTATGGGGTGAAAGGTAAAGACAACTTCAGTAACAGACCACGAATTTCACGTAACATTCGGTGCTATGCCTCCCGTGGGAACTCGCGAATACGAGACTTTCTCAACTTCTCGGACCGTTTGGAGATCTCCTTCGAGTTGGCCTTACCCTCGAGCGAACTTACACGGAATAATAAAACACAAGTTCACATAACTTTCCGCCATTAATTCTTCCGGCCACTCGAAAAGGGCTGTCGGCTCGCTGTAAGGGGAGCCCTAAATAACTACGGTAAAGTTGAATCGCAGTTTGTTTTAACCTTCAGAAATCCCTGGCTGGCGTCTACGTTTTTATGGGTTTCAAGGATATTTTCTTATTTTTTATTTGTAATACATCAATTGTAATTAAACAAAAGTATGAATTAATCAGTAAAATAAAATTTTACACCCTTTCAAGCATAACAGCTTAAAATTTTGTGCCAAGTGTTTTAAAATTTAGTTATCAAAAAAGTTTTATATTTAGCTTAAGTTTATCGTTAAGAAATAAAAATTCATTGAGGAATTTTATTCGTAATCCAGCACTTGGTGTTTTTAGATTTAGAGTTTAACCTCAAGCCGTTTTAGAATTAAATTTTATTGTATTGAACATAAATTTTATTTATTAACGCACCACACAATAATTTATATATACATAATGCTGGTGGCATTAAAATTACTTTGGGCTGTAGAGAAGAATAATACGTTCGTACTAGTTTAAATTAGTTGNACATAATGCTGGTGGCATTAAAATTACTTTGGGCTGTAGAGAAGAATAATACGTTCGTACTAGTTTAAATTAGTTGATCAAAATGTATAAACTAAAAAATTAGTTAATTATTTATGTTGGGTTTCAAAAATTTTTAAAAGCTATTTTTTTGCACGTTTATTATATTCATACTATTTGATATCACGTCATAAAACTATTAAATATTTTCAAAACGTAGATAATATTTTTGTATACGAGAACGGCTTTAAGATGGAGTGAGACATAATCTCCAAAAACACATACTCAAGCCCACATATTGTTCAGAGAAAGAAATATAGGAAACCGTAAAAAGGCCAATCCTTGATATTTTTTTTTTTTTTGCAATGTTTGTGAGCATGTGTTTCTTTCACAAACGTACGTTTATTTTTCGTAATATCTTGATCTGCGATAACGTACACAATATTTCCAAATTGGACAGACAAACTTTGGCTGCAAGTTAATCACGATAAAAGAATGCGAAAATATATACACTGGCCCATGGAACAAAGTGAATCCTAAGGGATTTCTTTGAAGTTGGACCTGAATCACTAGTTTATTACAATTTCTAGAGATGGAACACTGAGTGTCTGGATTATGTGTAAAGTTGTGACAAGCGGGTAAGTAATCCATCTTCAAAATGTAAAGTATGCCACAGCGTCACGGATATTTAGTCGAAATAACGGTAGTAATCGTTATTATTTTCATGAAACAGTTTGATGACAGCGACAGACAGGTGGTGTAGTGTTTACAGATATTTGTTCCATTACACATTATCCAGACACTCTTTGTTTCGTCTTAAAAATTTTCTCGCATAATTGTAATACACCAGGGTTTCAGGTCCAACTTCAAATATGTTTACTGCCCTAAGGATTCACTTCAGATTACAATTACTATATATTTTATTTCCCCTTATTTTTTCCTGATTAGCTCGCAGCCAGAGTTTGTCGGTCTAGTTTTGATACTTCCTGCATATAAATAAAACGCTTCAAAAACATCTCAGCAGAAATACATTACTTTAGTAATATATTTGCAAAAATGTTAATTTAGTCTATTCGCTGTATTTTCTCTTTTTTTAATCCTTCGAAAAAATCCCCAAATATGAGGAGTTTGATTATTTTCTAAATGTACTATGTGTCACAAGCGTTTTATAATTCTGTTAACTTAAAAATATCTTATTTTTGGTTAAACTTATTTTTACTTATATTTTATGTATATGAACGTAAACAGACAGAAAATAGGTTCGTTGGTTATGCCTAGCAAGAAATAGTTCATGTGCAAAATATAATTAAACTGAGTGCGCACACATCAGGTGCATTGTCCCTTGGTGCAATCTTCTATATTTAGCAAACCTCTATTCGCATGGGGCGGAGGAACCGCCTGAAAGTAGAACTTAAGCAGGGATTATGAAAAGTTGGAAGTAACCATAAAATACAATTATGTAGGATAGCTCTTTGTTGGTTTTTCTGTAGTGGCTTCCATACAACTGATAAAATGTTATTAACCTCAATAGGGTTAATTTGTGTCTCACGCACTTTTAAAAAAAGTGAGCACTTTTGAAATTAACCTTTGAAAAATGTCACTCACTGCCCTTACCTGCATATATTTTAATGGCAACACTGAGTTTCATGCGCCCAGTAAAGTTAGCAACGACTGAGGGAAAGTAGTTCCACGTCTTAGCGTTACATTAACAGTATTATTTAAACATTTGTGAATACCGAAAATATTTATTTCACTTTTTTTAAACACAAATGAGTAAAATTTGTTAAATATTTACTTGGCTTATATTTTCACAGTTTTACTAGACCGACGCATGAATAAAGTGATCAGGCCCTTGGAAACATTGATTGTACATACGGTGGAAGAATACGCAATGTGCATACAAGCATATCTTAAGCAGGTCTTTCAAAAGTGCACACTATACCGTGAACAGCCGTTCAGCATGTTTACCTGCGTGTATACCAGCATGATTACCTGCGTGGATACCAGCATGCTTATCTGCGTGTATACCAGCATGTTATTGTAAGTCTGTGTAACTGTGTACCTGCGCGGCTGTGTGCGTCCATCTCTTAACATCGGACGATTTTTTTTTAACTTTTAATATATGGATATCAACAAAATTTTGTTGAAGAAATACAAAATTTTTGTAAAAAAAATTTACCGAAATTAACTGGAATGTTACTTACTCTCTAAATAAAATAGTTTAGATCATATTGGAAGAATTCATATCTTGCCAAAAACTATTTAACAATGAAAAATATCTAGTCATTGATTTGACACAATAATACTAAAAACTTGTGACTCCATTATTATATGAAGCAAAAAAAAATTACTAATTCGTTTATTTTTGTTGCTACTCTTAGTTATCCTTCTTCTATTAAATTAGGTATGAAATAGTTTCAAAAAGAACTTTTTGCATAAGGGTAAATTTAGATGCCATTTGCTAACATTTTAGTTTAGTACTGAAATTGGTTATCGTGGACACAGAGCTATTTTTCTCAAATAATTTGTCTCTGTTGGGTATTTAGTGTAATGCGTGCCATACATTCTTAGTTATCCATATATATAAATATTCATACTTAATAGGCAGGTCTCTAACTTAACATTGTTTAAACTCGTAGAACATGACCTAACCTGACATACAAGCGACATGACCGACCTTAGACCGATTGCGAAATAATATTCCCCCCACCGCTTCCCTTTCTGACGAATGCAGGGTTGCTTCCTTATTTTTACATTAAAAATTAGAAAAGTGTTTTTTTTCCCTCCAGTAATGCGCCGTGACTATACAAATACGCGGTTCTCCTTCATTTGGAGAAGGGGGGGGGAAGGAACTTCTTTCCGTCGGGTACGAACTTTGCCGAGCAAAAATGACGCGTTAGTCACCGCTGTAATTAGAAAATGACGGTTCTGGTTGTAATGAGGCAATTGGCTCCATTTTCACCGGTACATTAAAAGTGAAGGAATTAACACAATTTGGCTGTAGCAGACAACACCGCTTACAATACTGTAAAAAAAAAAAAAAAAAAAAATGAAAGCGTGAACATTTATGTTCGCCACTTTAATTACTAGTACTTATTTATTGTAATCACGGGTACGGTACAGCCAGTTAGGACGTTCATAGGATTGCAAAATTTCAGTTCCTGTGCAAATACCTGCCAGGGACATATAATAATGTTCCATACTCGTTGTTTATTTCCATTACAATAACTACAAAACTAGGTAAGTAATTTACTAAATATAAATTAATAAAAAGAAGGCTTCTACGAAATAAACACTATAAACCATATGCAAGTTTCCGTGGAGTGATTAAATTTGATATATTTATGAAATTAATGTTACAACCGGAAATAAAGTATGAGGGATTTTACAAAGAGACGCGTACTATTTCTTTTACCGTACTTTCCCTTAATTTTGTGAAAAATTTATTTAACAGGGGGTTTCAATGTCAT
This sequence comes from Clitarchus hookeri, assembly GCA_002778355.1. Taxonomy (NCBI): domain Eukaryota; kingdom Metazoa; phylum Arthropoda; class Insecta; order Phasmatodea; family Phasmatidae; genus Clitarchus; species Clitarchus hookeri. The sequence continues at coordinate 28,966 of NQII01005363.1, forward strand.
GTGTCCCTTTTCCAACACGTGGCTATTTTTTTTGCGCCACGCAACTTTGTGTCTTTTTGCCCAGTTACTAGTAACCTCTCTTGTTTCTTTTTAATTTCGTATGACCCTACCCCTTTTACACTTTATTTTACTATTGTAGTTTAATAAGATAACAACTCGATGTAACTTAATTAACGTGAGATAATCATTATTTGTTATAATCTCATTAGAGAACGTTGGTTAGTACACCATGACATTCCCGAGCATTTCCAAAGCTGCTCACCATCACCGAAAAATGAATATTTTCAGATAGCACTTTTCTTCCACCATGTATTCAGCACCCAAAAATTTCCGGCGAAAGTATCAGATTCCTGAGAATTTCTAAAGTGCGTAAGCTGGTGATAAAACTGCGATTACGCCGTTTGTTTGCTGCCAAGATTCATTCCCGTAACTCAACGGTTTATAAATCCCCTTCCCCCCTTTCCCGGTTCACAAGAATTGAAAGAAATGAAAAAAAAAAAAAAAAAANAAAAAACCGCTTGTTTACATTGGATTCTGCACCGAAAGATTTTGTGAGGAAAACTCGGCTTCCTGAAGTTTTAAAGGATTGTAAGGTATCAAAAAATTTTTTTTTGGAATGGCGGTGTTAAGAGGGTGATACGTTTTTTTTTTTCCAAGTCTCATTCTCGTAGCTCAAAATTTTTGCGAGGAACGAGGAATTAAACATTTGCCACCCCCACCACCGATCTTAAGAATTTCTCTTTCAAAAATATTCGCCCACGATGGATTCAGTATCTACATTTCCCGCGTGAGAGATTCAGATCCCCGAAATTAGAACATAAGCTTCAGTTTTTTTTTTAAATTTCAGTTAGCTCCTTTATGCGTAAATGGTTCTTAAGAAAGTTAAGGAGTCGAACCTCTCGTTCCAAGTTCTATCATCCTGTCCCAAATGATATGGAAATAGCACGCCATTGTGTAAACAGCTTCATAAACCTTCACAACTTGCGTAACGCTACCTCCACCGAGAGTTTTATGGCGAGTGGATTGCGGTAACAATATGTATGAGAACAAATCAAAAGGGCAGCCATATACCGTATTCCGGTTAAAATTATAACTCCTACTCCTCAAACACTAATATTTTGCCGCCATCCCCAAATATTTTACTGCCACCCGTCACTTTATGTACTTCATATTACTTAATAAATGAGCTAGAAATATATTAACGTGAAAATTCAGTAATACCCCTAAAAATTCACCATTAACTTGTATTCTGGAGTTACACTTTAAGTTTTTTTTTTTACATTTTAACAATTAAACATAACATCTTTAGTTTATAAATACGGATTTTCTTCATAATTGGTTATCCAAAACCAGTCATTATTCCTCGCCAGATAATATAGAATTTTGTGAAGAAGTCGTTGCATTAGCAAGATTTAAATTTTCATTAACCTAGTTCGAGTGAACCGGCATACTTTCTGTGCCCCCAGTTACTTCTTTGAATTACTTGAAAATAATTGCGAGGTAAAATGCGTTGTAGTAAATTATTGAATCGATGTCTTTTCGGTCTTAAATGTGAAATGGATGTTAACTTTTACGATTTTTCAAGCTTCTCAGTGTGCCCTTTCGAAAAACTCTTCCCGTGCTCAATCTGCTGCATCGTTTTAAAATATTGAATTAAAAAGATGGATAATTTACACACCCAAAACTCATCAAAACGTTGAATGCGATTTTAGAGGGGCACTCAATCAATAAGTTTTGTCCATCATTTCTGAAGAGTTGCCGAGTGATATTTTTTTTAACATATTTTAATCACTATAACAATTATTCACATTAAAATCTCCAATGTTTGTGTAAAAACTTAACATTTGGTAAACAGACATTAAAGTTTGCCAATGTCACAATGTACGACCGACGTTTGTAATATGAAATGACGTTCCATAAGTTTTAAGATATAAACAAAAAATTCATGCCCACAATTGTGTACGCTGTTAGTAATACTAGCAGTAAATTTGCATGAATTATAATAAAATAGAAAGTGTTTTTTTTCTTTCTTTTTTTTCGGGAATTCAGAGGGGAGCCATATTTCATAAGAGGTCGGGATGAAATGATGTAAAATTGAAGAGGTAGACATGATGGATAACTAAGGCTTCAGTAGGGCGGGCTTGCTATTTTTTAATGGGGACCCACTCACACTTGCCCGCCTCTAGCGACTCGCCTGCAAATGAGGGCCTATGTGCATTCTGCCTCACTTGCAAGTATCTTTCTCCCACGTAACACCCATTTGTATCGCCGGTCTTTGTGCCACAACTCATAGCGCAGCGTATGTGCTCTGAAATTAAGTCAACGGTATCGTTAGATCGTCCAGTAGCTTCTGCTTATGGGTTGCAGACAGAAATGTTAAACATCGCGTGGTTGATGAAGTCAGTTTTTGATGCACAATTACCTTTAAATAAAATGTCAAATTTTTTCCTAAACTAAAAGCATTATATTATTTGAAAATAATTGTTGAAAAAAAAAATCACCGCTGGTTAACGCCATTCGTGGGCGGTTAATACGATCACAGCTCAGAATCATGTTATATTCAAGTGGAATGATCATTATCGTGAAGAAATGCTTCTTAGAGCCCAGAGAGTGTGGAGGGAGGTCAGAATCTCAGTTCCAGGTGCATATGTAAGACAATCGTATTGTATTGAGAACATCACCCTCAATGTTGTAGCGTACATTACAGAACGTGTGTTTTATGTCACATCATAAACACATAGTAAGCCTACCTTCCGAAGGTAACAAAAGATAATGAGTTTACTTTCCTGTATGGGTGTGTGCATGTGTGTCTCTCTCTGTAAAACTTTTGAACGAATAAATTGAATTTCAGCAAAATCGGCACACATCCCGTACATAGTAAGGATATTAAAACTTTATAGTTTTCAATCATACCAGGCACTTATTTTCAAAATGGCGGCTTGCCGCATATTTTTAGATTCATTTGGTATATCTCGCATAGTGTTATAACATTTTCTACCACATTTTGTATGCTGAAAATATATTTTAGAAGCATAATATATGCCAACACACACTTTTTTGTCCGACATTTTGTAAGATAGCGTAGTTTTTATGTCATATCTCTGGAAATACTTTACCAATTCCAACCAAATTGGGCAAATAAGTCGTTCTGCGGCAGGTGATGTAAACTAGTATGTGTTAAGTAGGTCAAACAATCATTTTTAAAATGGCGGCCATATAGCTATTTTAGTTTAGTATCCAATATCGCTGAAACTATGTAATTAATTCCAACTGAACTTTGCATGCTGGAAGTATGTATTGCAACCAATGCGTCCACACAAAGTCTCTTTTGTCCACAATTTTTTAAGATAGAATCACACGACAAATTAACATTTTAAGCCATATTTACGAAGAAAACCAAATATTCCACCCAAATTTGACAAAATTTGTACTAAAGTAGGCCATCTAAATAGACATGTTTTGAGTTGGTGAGACATTTTCAAAATAGTGGTCATATAAGCATTTTTCTTCAATATGTCATATCAACGAAACTGCGCTATAAATTTCAACTTAACTTTATATGCTGCCAGTATCTATTATAACCATCAAATTTGTCTTTACAGAGCCACATTTCTTCTCCATTTTATAAGATAGACCCACAAGAAAAAAATATTTTTTTATGCCATATCTTGGAAAACAAACAACCGACTCCTATAAAATTTGGTGAAGAAGTTGTACTGTAGTAGGCGATATTAATTGGTAAGTTTTAAGTGTGCCAGGCACTTATTTTTAGAATGGTGGCTATAATAACCCTTTAGCTTAGTGTGCTATATGTACGAAACTATGCCACCTATCTCAAGTTAAGTATGTATACAGTATTTACGATAATCAACGATTGTGCCAACACATAACCATTTTGTACTCAATTTATGAAGATCGTTCCATGAAAAAAAAATTGTGGTTTTATGCCATATCTTGAGGACGAATTAACCGATTCCCACCAAATTCTTCACACAAGTAGCGCTACAGTAGGTCATGTAATCTTACATGTTTTAAGTGACTCGGACACGTATTTTCAAAATGACGGCCATGTAAATACTTCATGTTAGTAAACCCTATCATTTAAAATGCTAAATGTATTACATTCGATATTGATGATCCGGATCCGACTTTCGTAATGCATTTGATTGTGTGTTACCTTTTGGTTAGAGATTTTCAGGTTTTGTGTCCCGGGTAAGGGACGTGTGTATTTGTAATGGTCTCACTACTGTATCATATGTTTCTGTTTCCATCTCTAATCATATTGCTTTCAACGAGACAGTACTGCCTACCTACAATCTAATCGTTCAAGGTATTCATTAAAAATTATTTGCAACCATGCGGAGGAAAGTAGGCTCATTAGGAATGTCAGTAACTTCTTGTTATGAACGCATTTGTCCAGCAGTAATTAGCACCGCAAGTTAAAAATAAGCCCGTTTTCAAACGAAATGGTACTTTTGTTTTGTACGAAATAAAAATTATATATTTCAACTAAGGAGTTTATGTATTTGAAACCATTACTAGCACTTTGCCCCTTAATTATCGTGAAGAAACAACACTATAATTTTTACACTTAAAAATCTGATGTGGACAAAATATTGGAAATTCTCTGTAGTATAACACAAATAATTAATTTTCGAACTTATAAAATACACATTATAAACAAGAAGTAAATTAAGAAATATGATGTGAAATGTTCCATTAATTTTAAACATAAAAATTCAGCATGCACCAAATAACATTAACAGCATATATACTGCCGTACACTTGGCAAGAAGACTTTCAGTTTAAGACGTTGCCTAACAAATCTGCAGCCAAAGATTTTAAATGGGAAATCTATGTTATATACATTCCTTCTCAGTATATACATTTTTAAGGTAACAGTTTCACACAAAAAGTATTATACGTGACATTTCTTAAGGAATACAATTTTTTACGTTTAATATTTTCTGTCTAAATTACGATTGAATAACATGTTTTTAATATAGATCGCTGGTTGTCGTGACCGTTGTCATAACATGCAACACTGCTGGGCTCGAGCCGCGTCAAGTCATTCTTCCTCGACGTTTGGGCAGTCGTTGCAGCTACTCAGGTACCTGGACAACTCGGGCACCTGAGCAACTCCCTTTAATGCGTGCCTGGGTCGAGGCTTCGTTATCTGGTCAGTTGCTGAGTCAGCCGGGGGAATCGCTGCGCTTGTTGGGAGTATCCAATTGCCCCCCCNAGAACGCAGGGATAGTTAACGCACAAGTCCGTAATTACCATTACCGCTCCCAGCGCTGCTAATCTGTTTACGGGCTCCACAAGATTTTATACGTTCGGGTAGAGGGGCGCCTTTACCAGCGAAACCGTAATTATTTCTTCGACACTGCTCCGCGATGAGCGAACGCTAAAGAATTACGGAAAGCGCAGGTAATGGGGAATGCGTGACACACCACTTGAGTTGAGTTGTGCTGAGATATTTGGGCGGCTCTTAATGAGTGCAAGGGAAAGCAAGGGCGGGGGAAACGGGAGATCCCCGGTAAATTCGGCCGGCCAGCGGCATCGTCCGGCACGACTCCCACTTGTGACCCTGCCGGGTACTGAACCCGGTTCGCCATGGTGAGGGGACGAGCAGTTAACTACAGAGCAGACTCCCATTACTAAATTGATTAGTGCCGAATAACCAAGTGATTAAGAGTTCTTCATAATTAAATGGTCTCGTCATTTTGCGCATAACATATCGTGTACATTATAAACTACTTTTATCATGTTGAGAGAGAGAGAGAGAAGAAGCGTACAACTTCACAAGAACTGAGGACTTCATTCATGGTAGCACCTGCGGGCAGAATATAACAAACATTTTCCGAAAACATGGCAGAAAGGACTGTGTATCCTGAGAATAATAATAATAATAATGGCGTGTGGGGAGTACACCCAGAGCAAGGCAACACCCACCGAGTGACGGTCTTTCCAGCTGGGACCCGTAGGTGACCGTCATCCCCGGGCATGGCAGAAGTGGGACGCTAGAATGGAGCGGCGCTGGAATGCAAGGACAGGGGAAGCGGGAGTACCCCGAGAAAACCCGCTGGCAAGCGGCATCGTCCAGCACGATTCCCACATGCGAAAATCCGGGAGTGAACCCGCCGGGGATCGAACCCGGATCGCCGTGGTGGGAGGCGAGCGTCCTGGACACTACGCCACCGCTGCCCCTATCCTGAGAAATGTTTGAGGCCATACCAAAATATTTTGTAAAAATCTGCGGTGATAATTTTAGTGATGAAAACGAATCACGGTGCCTACTCTTGCACAAGCTTTTATAACGTCTTGTGGACGACCCGTTATGCCAGCCTTTACGCGAGCCGTCATGGAAGAATTCTATGAAACTGACGTACTAGCAACATGCAATCCTGGGTCTCTCTAGTAGCCAGAACTTGTGTATTAAGAAATGAGGACATTTTAATATTAATTAATTACTGTTGCTAATTTTAAATGTTTGATGCATATTGCTGTATTTTTCAACTTACGAAAATGTTGAGGAGTTTTGGCTGGTTATAAACAACGAGGTGATGTGATATGACGTGAAAATGGGGTAGCGGTGGAACGAAACAGCAGAGGAAATGGGAGTACCCCGATAAAACCCGCCGCTACGTTTACGTAACCGGACCCGGTTACTCTTGGTGGGAAGACGATCAGTCTGACTGCAACATTATCGCGGTTATTCTATGAAAATTGTCGCCAAACTTCTTCTCAAGTATTTGCATGTTCTATAATAGTTCACACAAAGTTATGACCCGCCTCACGTAAAAGCGAAATTTAAGTTTGAGGGAGTTTTGAACTTACCTACCTGAATAATCAGTATTGTGCATAGACTATATAATTTGCGGTAAGATAACAACTTATACCACCTTAAAACAGATTCCACATATCATTATTGGAAAAATCATTCTTGTTAGTAAATTTTATTACGTAAACAATGTTTTAAGTTTTGAATACTCATCCAAATTGTATTGGAAAGTCTCCGTCAATATAGTTCGACTCTGTCGTATCTTAAAGTATTTTGAATGTACTTCAACATCATGGAAATGTAATCATATTAAGGCTTCAGGGCTTCATCTTCAGTATGTTTCATGTAGTGGCCACCACGGGCGCTCTACGCTGTGAAACTGCAATGCGATTGGCCGAGTATGAAAGCTGATATGGAATCTGCCACGGGAAAAGGACAGGTCCTGTTGCCGAACTTGGTAAGAAATCCGTCTGTAAAATGTAAACATGCCATGAAAGTTGTCGTAGCAGCTGGTAAAACAGCTATTATGGCAGACCCTGCACAAGATTTAAGGAATATGGTTACATGTAATGTGACCATAAGCTAGCTGTTACACAAAGTTTGTATAGTATAGGGATTTAAGGGCTCTACAATATAATATGTATTTCACCCCAAATGAAACTGGTATGTTGAATTCCCAATACATTTTATTCGCGTAGTAATGTCTATCCCTGGTGATAACGTTAGAGTGCCTGCCTAGTGGAATTTCTCTACCTTGAGTGTGAATGATTTTGAAATTTTCTGAATGCAGTTACAGTATTCCGGTATAAGAAGAATAATCAAAAACAACAAGTAATTATAAAAGCCCGTTCAGATAATAGGAGATTTATGCATACTACTCACATTCAGTTTACTGACATATGAATAACATGTCCATAAACTTGATAGAACAGTTTACGTGAATCCTTTTAGAATCTGTGAAAAGTTTCACTTACTGCGATTTTTTAAACGGTTACAATTAATATGACAGTTTTTGTTGAAAACGTGAATACTTTGGTATGGAACGTTTACTTCAAAAATGAAGTACCAATTATTAGTTAAATAATACATACTAGAACTATTTCGTACTGACCATTACCAAGATATTCATTATTTTTGAGTGCACATAAGAGACAAAAAATATTCAAGTTGATGTACAAAATGTAAGTGAAAGTTTCATTTCATCATATAATAATGTACATTTACGTGGAAGGAAGTACAAAACAATCATAATATGTGTTTTATTTAGTGAGTGGCCAAACACGATTCTATAATGTATTTTTTCAATTTTTCTTTAAGTGCGAAGACACCGTGAATAGACTACACAAAGTGTGCAGAGGAAAGTGCATTGTAGGAAATTAACCCTGCGAATTGTTTCGTAGTCGCCGCAAAATAAATTATTTTAGGGCGTCGTAGACTAAAAGTTGGGCAGACTTATTTACGTTTTTTTTTTTTGCGCATTTCTCTAATACTGGCTCAGGAATTGCCACCACGCCTATTTAAATCACTTGATTGAACAATGATGTACACCGTTATGAAGAAGCCTCAAGAGGTATCCTTAGGTGCAAATTTTAAACTCCTTCAAGGTCACCTCTCAGGACGACGGTGTTAACAGCCGCCCAAGTATCTTCACTCGCTCTTCAAGGTCACGTCCGTCTCTAAGCGAGCATTGCGAAGGCGATGGGAAATAGCACACACAAGCTTCGCGCAAGTTCTGTTTCCTCAGAACTTTAAAGCGGCGACTATAGAACTTTAATTCGGCAATCTGTTCAGAAAAGATGCAGCGTTGCAGCAATTGTTTAAAACACTGTATTACAGAACAGTGAATATCATAAACAGAGTTCTACTAACGGAGATTTTTGCTGACTTGACACTTTTCAACTACCATATTTATGGATCAATAGCTACATTTATAAAAATGCAACAAAAATTGACTTTAATTTCTGCCTTAAAAAAAAAAAAAGATTTAAATTGAAATATTCTATAGCTATTTTTCAAATAAGAATATACACTATATGGCAACTAGGAAAGCCCCTTAATCGAAAGTCCTCTCCTGAAAGTGCCACTCACGTGGAAAGACGCCCCCTGCCGATGTTGCAAAAGTGAGCCTGGGCTTGCAGAATGCTGTTTGCACTCAGGAAAAAATCTCCTTCCATTAGCGACATAGAGGGAAGATTAAGTGAATCGCCACGAATATTGGCTCAGACTATATATACTCTGCGCAACTGAAACCGAAGGAAGATGCACCAGGAAGAAGCCAAGATGCTTGATGCACCGACCGCTGTGTCCGCCTTTAACTATATTATAGTTCACTCACGGTTACTTACAACTTCTCTGAACTAATGCTCATGTTCAGCTTTCAGGCTATTACCTGCGCATGTCTGGAAAATTAACACAATGAAGGGACAAGGTGCTGCATTCGTACGCACTCAGTTTAATGATATTTCGAATGAGAACTATTTCTTACTAGGCATTGCAAACACACAATTTTTTTTTCTCTCCGTTTCCATTTATGTTAATTATAAAAATAAAGATTCAGTTTAACAAAAAATAAGATACTTTTATGTTAACGTAAGCATAATACGCTTGCAATAAATAGCATATTTCAGAAACAAGATAACACGTCATACATGGGGTGATTTTTCAAGGTTTTGATTCAGTAAGTGTGAAGATACCGTGAAAAGACTATATAAGCTTTCGGCACCAGTTTAAGTCTGAATATTCTGTGACCAGTACAGATTCTTAACGTGGCTCATATTAACATATTGTTTAATGGATTATTGATCCCGGCTGCGTCCTTTGAATTATTTGTTTTGAATGAAATAATGAGATACACATTTTTTTTTGATCACTCTTATTCACTAAGCCCTTGCTGTACCGTCTAAAGTTATTATATAACAATACGTATATTCACGTTTGGTTACCGTTAAACATCTGTGCTTTTATAAAGGAAAATAATTTTTAATTTGGATTAAATCTCTGCATAAGTAAATAAACTAAAATTAAAATTTCAAAGAAAATGTCTGTGTAAACAATCAAGCTAGGAGAAACCAAAACGGATTCACATTTATAGGTGTACACTTAAATTAAAACAATTGAAACTGATCCAAATAAGCGAATTTGACTGTAGAATTCTACTGATCGATAATTCTAGTTGCTTGTATTCAGTGATTAGACAATGCTTTATATTGCATCATAGTGAACTGCACTAGTCTGGCAGTAAAACCTCAGTGGATTCCATTGGTTCGCCGGTATATAACACCTCATTAAATGAAGATTCAGTAAAATAATTCTACTGAGTAAAATCACAGATTCAGATTTAAAGTGTGGCAGCAAAAAAAGAACAGTTCAATGTTGGGTCTCGGAAACGTACCACTGGAAAACTGGGATGCCATCACTACCTCGTATTCTTTCACGCGTGTGTGTGTGTGTGTGGTGGATTGATTGGGAAGGCGGTTGGAGGGGGGGGGGGAAATTCCATCGACTGAACGTGAAGCAGAATAACTTATCTTCTGGGCATCTTTCTTACACTGCTCATGTATTGTCAGCATAAAGTTGAAATTCACCAGGCTAAAACAGTGACATTTTAAAACAGTCTCCTTCGAATAAAAAACACATTTTTACCTTAACTTAACTGTAGTTTTTATTGCACTTTTACGAGAAAAAATATTTAAAAACCCTGCTGCCGAAATATTTTGTAGGTCTACAATTTTTTTCTGATAAAAATACAACCCAAATATTTTTAATATTACAAATTAAAGTATTTTATTTTCAATCATATACGTATATACATTTATGTGTTTTGGTAAAAAGTGAACATATGCTAAACTTTTTATTGAGTTCTCGAAAAAAAAAAAAACGGTGATGAATAAGTAAGATTGAAGTGAGAAAATTTTGAAACTTTCCTATGTGTAGTGACTTTTGAATCACTCTATATATTACTTCATTTATTACATATGTGAGCCAGGTTTGCGTAACAGATCGTGGCCCGTAAAGCATTGTATTTATTTGTAAGTGGCACAAAGGGGGGCAAAAAATATTTCAACAGCCCTTCAAGGAATCTCGTTTTGTTGCAAACCTAAATAGAATAAACCTCAACAAGGTCGACGTCCCTGCGATCACGCGAACGGCCAGTTGAAAGCTCTCGAGTGCCCACCTGCAGTACTCTGGCTAAACAGGGTGCGTGCGGTCTGGTTTTCGCATTGCCGGCGTTCCGTTTCGCGCAACGCGCGGTCGGGAACTGGGAGGTAGGTGATGGAGGGGTGGTTTTGTTGTTGTCGGGGGAGTTGGGGGGAAAGGGGCGACGCAACCCCAGGGGCGACGTTACGTCGGGATGGGCTGCGGCCGCGGTACTATCTCGGTCGCGCACACGTAATTAGGGGCGTCATTTCGCTGCCGGCGTTACCGCTGCACCACTCCGCCGTTGCATACATCTCTCTCCAACCATCCAAAATCACCCCCTTCCCCCGCGTCAAAATTTACCCGCCCCCACCGCACACTTCACGAGCCTTCGAGCGGCGTGGTCGCAGCCCCGACAAAGCGAGCGCATAATGAAAAAGCAAAGGAGGGGAGGGGGCAACCAACACCACCCTTAACTCTCGTTAAAACACCCCCTCCTCCTCAACAGACCAAGCCCCATTTTCACGGCTGTCACTCGTACTAACACGCCTACCACCCCGCGCGAGAGATAAATCAATTTTCGAAAATCCCTCCGCTCCCGTGGTTCTGTGGATATCTAGAGCACGCTACAGCCTCACCTCGGCAACGTAACAATACGCGAGGAAGGGGAGTTGAAGGGTGGATACGTGCGGGTTTTGAGGTGCGGCTGGAATGTTAGAGCGCTCTCTCTCTCTCTCCCCCCCTCTCTCTCTCTCTATCTCTCTCGGGACACCCCTGTTGCGTGATCTCCCACCGTTGTAACGTGGCCGCGCCCGGTCCATCAAATCCACACCTATTAATGAACACCGTACGTCGGTTAGCACGCCGTCGATTGGTCAGCTAATTTTTTTTATTCACGTCCGTTTATAGCAGAGAGACGAGATTCGTATTGGAGTTGACAGTTTTTTTTTCAGATACAATTTTTATAACTCTACTAGTTTTGATGTACTGTATGAAAAATAATGAAAAAAAAAAAAAAAAAAAAAAAAAA
>NQII01005363.1:40932-66162 GCA_002778355.1 Clitarchus hookeri
AAAAAAAAAAAAAAAAAAAAAAAAAAAGTCGGAGGGGTTTGGTTTACATCAAATTTGTTTTAAACACGCCTACTCGGGTTTCGTCTTCAAGGCGACCACAAAATATTTTTCTTTGCGATTTACAACAAATTATTTGTATACTGTTCGCAGTTGAATTCGATGTCCGGGTCATGGTGTTTGCAGGAGGTGGTGTCCATGGTGGACATTAATAACCTCGTACTTTTGTTATTAGTTACATATTGGACATTTCCAACTACTCGCTGAAATCGAGCCTTTCCCAAGCCAATGGCGAGAGTTAAATCTCCCCGTAATTTCAAGGACTACAGACCAATTAGCACCTTCTCAGTAATTACGAAACTTTGAAATATACTGTACACTGTCAGCTCTACATTTTTATAAATAATAAATATATATTATCGTCCGTATCAGGATGGTTTCCGAGCTAAGCATAGCACTGCTACAACCTCGACGCATTTCACAGACGACATACGGAATGTAATGGATAACAGGAACACAACCGTTTTAACTCTGCTCGATTTCAGTAAAGCCTTCAATGCTGTAAAACATACAATGCTATTGAACCAAATGTAATCTCTCTTCAATATTTCCCATGCCGCAGTGTAGTGGTTTCAGGCATTCATTAGTGACAGCAGGCAGTGCGTTAAAGAAAATGATTACTCCTCTTTCATGAAGGGCAGTATGTTGTGTGGCTTCACACAGGGATCAGTTCTGGGACCATTATGGTTTTCCATTCTTTTGAAAGGTTTACTCGCAAGTTTGCAGCAGGCAAATTACCACTTGGACAGAGGCGGGTGATTTATAGATAAACTTAAGTGATGTTCCAATGAAGTGAATTAAGTAAACGCATAGAAAATATGAATACTGACTCATAAAACGTAGTTCAGTAACCCGAGGTTAACGGATTACAGATAGATGGGTATAGTCTATTCGCAGTGTCTTCACATCTTTTTGAGTCAAACATTTGAAAAATCACCCCACGTACTATTATGTGTGTGGTAGTTACCTAAATATGCCGTTCATCGCAAGCCTTTTATACTTGTGTCAACAATGAGAGTGTCTAATTTTCATGCATTGAAAATTTATGTACGGTTTATCCATAAATTGTAATATATAATTTGTAATTAATATGAATAAAAACAATGTGAAAATAGATGTGTTGGAAATGCCTAGTAAGAACTAGTTCTCATGCAAAATGTTATTAAACTGAGTGCGCACAAATGCGTTGCACGGTCCCTTTGTTGTAATTTTCTAGACGTAGGTATACGGTTTGTTTGCATGAGTCAGAGGTATGGTCTTAAAGTAGGACTTGAGCTGACTTCAGAAAAGCGGAAAATGACTGCGATAGTTCTAGGGCCTAAATAAAACTCAGTACACGATAATGGGTTCCAGGAAACTAAAAAGTGTTATTGATCCGCTCCGCTCAAAATTTAGGCCAATAATGTTATGGGATAAATAAACACAAATATACCCAGTAACTTAAAAATTTAGGCGTAAAGATCAGTGACACTCTCGCCTGGTCGAATCATGATACACTCCCTGGAGCGTATGATAAACTGTGTACCCATGACTGCAAAAGAAAAATTCTCGTACAGTCACTTTTTTTTCCTAGTACAGATTACTGCAGTGTTGCTTAAAGTGATCTCACTTGTGACTTATCTACAAAATTACAGCACCAGCAGAACTTGTGCGTGCGGTATATTTACAAGGTGAAATCTTGGGGGGACATTAGCTAATACCATGAATTACTATAACGGTACAATATCGGTGACCGGCGCAAGTTACATACACAACACTTATTAAATAAGATGTTAGCATTAGGAAGTCCTAAATACCTGGCCGATATATTTAAACCCCTAAATAATTACCATAAGCACAACACACATTCATGCGAAACATCACACCTCATTATACTCTTCATTACTGTAAATTATTCTACAAATTATTTACCGTTTCTGCTGATTTTTCTGAGTAATGATCTTCCCAAAAATATAAAAAATTTGTTTCAAAATAATTAATTTAAAACGTAATGTAAAATTTCTTTGGCGCAAAAAAAAAATTCTTAAGGGGTGAAAGTGTGTTTTCATGATTGTTTATTAGTGTTATAATGAGACCTTAGTTCGTTTAATCTTCGTATAAACGTTTCTTAGTTACTTTAGTTAATTTAAGTGTGGCTTTTTCTCGGACTTTTGTTTTTATTTAATATTTATCTGCTGCTCATGAATTATATTATTATTATATCCATCGACTGAACGTAAAGCATGAAGGCTCGGGTAGCAGGTCTCGTAGAAGATCTCGCTGGAGCTTGTTGTGGAACATTCATCGGGGCACACAGGCCTAAATTAGACACTTATAAGTAATTCAAGACTTGGTTGAAAACATTGTGAATATACGGTGTTACCAGACTCCAAAAACCATCTTCTCGAGAAATAAACGAGGGTGGTGACATTTCAAGTTGAAATCCGGAGTGTTAGAAGTGTCTTTCATCGGAGAAGAACACGTATAACGTGATAAGAAATGAGGTATAAAATTGGCCACAAACTCGAACCTCAATTCGGTTACATTGTAAAATTCCGTCACGCCCATTATGCTTCAAGGGTGAAAGACCTACACGTGGGCTGCACGTAGACGAATTTCTCTACTGTTGGCAGCACTGAGTCCCGCTCTGTCGTGGCACTGGCGTACCCCGACGCGCGCGGAGCCTGGGGCGACGCCAGCTTCCCGTCGAAATGTTTGTTGAGTCGACGAAGTCCTGTTGCCACCGCCCGCCGTCAGTTCGAAGTGCTCTCTGGCTGGGCTGTCTCCCGGCTTCCCACCTGAGTGGTCGTGATTGTAGGCCTTACATTTCCCGACAAGGCAGTTTACTTCACGCACAGTGGGAGAAATCCACACTCATTGAAGTGTACGATAGATGTACGTCTGTGAGCGGCGTACTCCGTGTTTTTTTTAACGCGTTCTGATGTATTTTTAACAACTTAAAACATGCTTTAATGTATTTTAACATGCTGTGATGTCTTTATAATATTTTAAAAGCTTGTTTTTATGTCCTTTTTGGTGTTTGTTTTAAATTTTTTATGCTCTTGCACATATTTGTTTAGTTTGTTTCTCTGGTGCGTGTACATTCCGTGGAAATTGTTTTACCGCTTGTTTTGACTTTTGTTTATTTATTTTTGTGTCTTATTTTTTAATTTTTTATGTGGGCGCTCATGCCCCCACAAATTCCACTCACTCACTCACTCACTCACACTCATTGAAAAACCAGTACAGCTGACCAAAAGCTTGGAAAAATTTATTTCCAAGGCTCCCTCCTACCTGTAGTTTTTTTTCGCGTTTGAGACCTAGAAGCGTGTAGCGATAAGGGCGACATTGCCACGCGCATCAAGTGCGCCATCGCCGCTAAGCGCAGGGGTCTGAACTGGCGTGCAGTGTTCTCGTCGCGCTCCGCGTACCTATGGGACTGTCAGAGGTGACCCTATTATTTTATTAGGAACGTTCAATGCAAGACTTGGAGTAGTTCTGTACGTATCCGACGCGTATATTTTGAGATACAGTGCTTTGAAAAATCCGTTTTTAGCAATTTTGGAGTACTGTTAAATTGTGGTTCTAATATGTGTGGCATCTTCGAAGCACTCAACCAACAGCCCTTGTCTGAGGTGTGTATTATTTTTTGTAGAACAGCATATTGGACGCACGTTTAATAACTTCGTGGGGAAATGTGTATTTCAAACCCTGAAATGCAGTTCAATCGCCATGTAGGCGGGCTCCAAATTACTTACAACCGTCATATATGTATATATTCATCACAATTAATTACTATTTTTTTAATGTAAAGTGACGTTTGAGTGTCAAATATAGTGAATTTCGACCAGCATAGATTCCTTGCAAAAATTTAATATTACAGAAATTCCAGAAACATTTGGACTGTCAGATGTTTTTCTGTCCTGATGACAATGCATCTTCTATTTTAAAACCAATATTACTTTTTTCTATTTTTATTACTGCTGACGCTTATTCCTAAGATCATCTAACTTTTTTGACTTGAGTATTAGTTATTCGGTAAACATCTTTGGAGCATGGATTAATAAGTAATACGTTAGTCAAAATATGAAAAATCACACTCCTCTTTTTCATATCTAAAATGCAACTACGTTAGTAATAAATTGTTCAAAAACGGAATTACATACATTTTTTTTTACGAAATTGTTATTGTACAAGTACCGACACTGATTATTCATATCCCGTAGTATCAACTAAAATAAAACTATTATTCTTTCACATTTCAATTTTTCTGTGAGAGTAAGGGTTATTTTTAGAGACGAAAAAATAAAAGGCAATGTATAAACAATACTACATAAGAAAGGTACTTATGCCATCACATTGTTGCCTTATGCTCTCAAATGCTGCACGTTTGTTCATGTACGTAGAATGATGAGGATTCTCATCATACACACCAGTGAACTATTATTATCATGGAACACATTCTGATGCACTGTAAATATCGTCCCAGTTTAAGGTGCACGATGCTGCTACTACCTTACAAATTACAGTCTTGTCTTCCTATTTATTCCTAATATGCCATTTTCAGAGCCCAAACATGGATAAATGCAAAAGAACGACCGTTATCACAATGGAATGTCGTAAGAAGCGCTGATTGCTTGACGAAACTTCTATGCATCGATTCCGTGCTGCGTGATTTATTGTATTGTCTTGTATACCACGAATTTTTGCATCTAAGTGAAATCGTGATGTTTAAGTTTCGGATCCCGACATTCATTTTGATTAAATTAATTTAATGATATTATGAGTTTAGTGCTTAACTGTCTAATAGGGTGGGAAGTAGTAAGTTTATTGGCGACAGCAACACCAAAGAAAATATTGAAATGTTTGCAGGAGACGAAAGTAACAGAAAACGAATGAAACGGAAAATATTCAACCCAAGTTGGTTAAGGGAAAAAAAACCCGGAACAAAGATTAAGAAAAATATTATAAGGTATTTGCCTGGACTGCAATTTGCAATTGGGTGGACTACAGATGGTTTATGGAACTTGCAACACCTGACACACCCATGCTAGAAGATGCTCTTGAACACTGCTGTCATATACTGCGTCTATGCCAGTCTGTACACACTTTCAGAAAAAAAAGCCAACTTAAAGACTGCTTTCGAGGTTCCTGCCATACGTATAGCAAAATTAAAAATATTTTAACGTTCGATAACATTTTTGAACGCACCAACCTTTTCAGGCTGGCACCAAGTTTTGCGTGATACAATCTCATATGTAACAACAGGGCATTGCGTGAGGTTTATGTCACACAATCATGCACATGCTTGTCAAAGAACACCACGGCCACTATTTGTCACTTTTATAGAAAAATCTCATGGAAAACTCTGAGTCATTTTCTTGTGCGGGTTTCGAATCACTTCCATTTCACCGCCCTTGCCACATGATTGTGATTAGCGATCACAGTCTCCGAAAAACAAAAGGCCGGCAAGACCTTTTGAGTTTTAAAACCAAAATTGGTGCCGTCTATACCATGGTGGGTGTATTTTGAAATAGGTATTATCAGTAAGTCCATTGGCTTAATTGTTTCTCTAAGTCTGAGTGGTTCAGAGCCCATTGCAATTTCGATGACTATCTTCACCCATTTTTGTAGTTAACTATATCACACGAATCTATAGGCATTATTTGATTTAGTAAACCTACCCCAATACTAGTATTATGCACTTACTTTATATAGCATAACAATGTTTAACTAGTTTAGTCTTATACTGGCGCAAATATGGTCTAGTGTTACGTAAACAAAAAAATTCACAAACGAAATAAAAATATCGACAGAAATAATTTACACAAGTGAGATGGTAAATTGAGGAAAAATCTGTTGGAGATGAGTGTTTCCGTGTAGATTGCCATCTATTAAACAGCGAGCATTTTCTTGCATTTGTAGTTTCACATTAGCAGAAGCGACATGAGGCAGTTAGGATCAATATTTTCGAAACTTATGAATTGGGCAACTAAGTTTTAGTTTTCATTCTACCTGCGTAACTTGCATAGCTTAATTTAGGACTTAGTTGAGAAGAGCTCATAAAATTAATTTAACGCTTCCTTAGTTTCGGATTTATTATGCATCCTAATCGTGAGGGGGTCTAACTGTGACCCGAAGTGGAAATTCACCATCTCACGGATCTGTTGGAGATGATTCGTCTTCCTGTAAGATTATTACCGTCTCCCGCGCAGATGCACAGTCCTTTTGATAACCAAGCAAAAGGGAAGTACGCGTAGAAGAGTGCTGCTGGGAAACTTTCAATCTTCGTCCTCCATTCATACAAAGACGGCTTTGTTTTAGGCAGCGCGAGTTTCGAAACATCTGGAGATGCAGTCAGGAAATCGGGTTTACGGATTATATCCACGTTCGCTAGGTTCTTTTTTGCCTACATACCGTTATATGAGGTACAAAGCTCCAGAATCCCTGCTACTGCGCTGTTTTATGCTAATGCTGTGCCGTTTTGCACATACTGTCATTTCACACTGAGAACAAAATACTTTCAGAGGAACCAAATTAATGAACCCGTAACCCATTTAGAATATTAATAAAGGGACAGCAATAAGTTGGTTGTAGGTGACATATAAATATTGTTAACGTATACAGGACCTTCAACAGAACTTTTTGTTGTGATCTGGTCTGAAATTGTATCTGCAACTATGAATATACACTGAAGAGCCAAAAAAACTGGTATTGGCGTGCGTATGCAAATAACAGAGGTGTGGAACCAATCAGTAACGCGATGCTGTCGGCAGCGCCTGTATAAGACAACAAGCGTCTGGCAAAGTTGCTAGATCGGTTATTGCGGCTACATAGGCAGACTATCAAGATTTAAGTGAGTTTGAACGTGGTGTTATAGTCGGCGCACGAGAGATGGGACATAGCCTCTCCGAGATAGCGATAAAATTTGGATTTTCGCGTACGACCATTTCACGAGTGTACCGTGAACATCGGGAATCCGGTAAAACATCAAATCTTCGACATCGCTGCGGCCGGGGAAAGATCGAGAACGAACGGGACAAACGACGACTGACGAGAATCATTAAACGTGACAGACTTGCAACCCTTTCTCAAATTGGCGCAGATTTAAATGCCTCCTGCATACCTTCAGACATTAGTCGAGTCCATGCCACGTCGTCCTGCGGCACTTCTGGGTGCTCGCGGGGGTCCTGCGTGATATTAGGCAGGTGTACCAGATTTTTTTGGCTCTTCAGTGTAGTTCCTACAGCAGAGCCTTCTGTTCCTCCTACAGAACAGATAGTAACTTGGACAGAAGAACTTGGGCAATATGTGACGTGTACCCGCAACAACCAGTATTGTAACGAACTATCGGAACATTCTGTTGCTGGTAGAGAAGGTTGGTTGCCGCTTCTCTGAAGCACGCGCAGAGCACTGTTCTGTTGCCTCGTCTTCTTTGCTGAACTTTTTTCAATGCAGTTACAGTTTTTCGAATTGCTGGATAAAACTGTTTTTTTTAGGGATTCTTGAAATGCGTTTTACCAGGTACGTATCGTTAAGCAACTGGGAAACCTGTAACATTCTTCAAAGAAACTGTGTTAACAGCCGAAGTCTTCGCTGGACTAAAGTTGCTTTCAATAATAGCTAGTTTGTCGTTGTGTATTTTTTTTAGAGACCTGTTGAAATTATACTTTCTGCCAGTTGCATATCTTTCCACCTCATGTAAAAATTAACTTTGGCAAGATCTTAATTTTGTTAGTAGCTACAGATGCACCGATGACATGAAAATATTGAATTGTTTAAAATTGGACTGTGTTGCTGGGGACACAATAATCATACTAATTTTCAAACATACAGAGAAACGCATTTTTTTTGTAGATGAGAGTTAATAAGTAGAATTTTTGTCATAACCCACTGCCTGGATTAATTTACATAACAACTAATACTCTGTTTTTCCGTTAAACTAAAAGCAATTATGGTAAAATATATTTCAGAAGTACCGAAGAACTGGGAAGCGGTTATAGTCAGATGTCAAAATAGTCAGTAACCCCTATATAAAATAAACTTGCCTTTGTATTATACGAACTATGAAGATACCTTTCAGAAGTATGAAAAAGTAATTAAATTGCCATTAACATTAATGCAAGTTTATACATGAGATTTTCTTTGTTACTTCAGTCAAGACAGTCATAACTCAGTATTGTGTTGGACCTATTAAAATTTATATAGGAGGTTGTTTAAAAAAACACGATAGATAAAATGCCATCTGAATAAATAGGCTTTGTTAAATATTTTTTAATTATGTGGCCTTGAACTCTATCTGCTACTTTGTTATCGTAACAGACTTTACTTCTATAGAAACAATACTGCTTGATCAATGTGCCCAAATTCCTCAAATTGTTTATTTTCTTACGTTCTGAATGGAAATTATAATATGTGAAGTGACCAGTTGGTATTTCGAATAAACATTCTAAGTTCAAAATATTAATCCCAGAGTTGTATATGAAAAAATAACCACCAATAAATGTCGCACAGTGACACAGATATATCTAAATGGCGCTGTTAAAATAATGGTAGTTTTGACTATACCAAAGTTCATCAAACACAGCCTGTTGCTTCACAATGACATTACCTTGACAGTTGTAAACGACGATTCTAATCTTACAGCCGTACATCTATGCCACAAATAAACAATTGGCTTTATAGTGATGAACACAAAAGTTGACATTTAGTGACCATGGACGAACATACTTCCTGAATGTCTTCAGTGTATCTCTGAACATGTTATTGCGCATTATTGAAACTGGCTTATTTATTAATGTAAATATTAAGAGTACATATGTGCATGATGTTTCTCATGAGAAGGCTCAGTATGCATTCCTGGACAAAGGAAATATTAAAATCCTAAGTTTCGATGGTTATTCCGGGAATATATTGAATCGCTATCATAAGGGTCGTTGTTTTTAAAGCTTGCATAAAATACTATTTATAAAAATACATACAGGAATATCACAATGGATAACTCTGAGTGAATTGAGTCCAATAATATGTATGATAATACCAACTAAAGGTAATATAAATATATTTTTCTGAACCACTATATCCGGAGTTACAAAACTTGTGTAGCATCACAGCTCAAATGAACGATGAAGTAATAATACTTACAATCCGTGATATAAGTGTAATTTTATTTAAGAACTATTCTTCTCGAATATATTCTGAGTACAAAGTCTCGGCAACGAAAGATGTGGACTTTGCGTCATGATATGAATTAATATCCCAACTTGGAAAACTTGAGTTACACTAGCAGACACTATTACAAGAAAAATCGACTTGTTATAACTAGTATTACCTCAATTTTTTTAAAAATTACATTAACCTGAATTGACTTCAGCATGAGTTCCCAACTGCAGAATTAAGTATAGTTTGGGAAACATCACCCAACATTTCCCAACATTAATTACACAAATTGAAAACTTCAAATGATGCGAGAAGAGAATATTTATCATGCCGTAGTAACATGTGGACAATATCTCAAAATGTTGCATATAAAATTATATTTCATACATTAATAAAATAATACTTAACACTTTCATATATTTTGTACAATAATCCACTACTAGGATTACAAGTTATTCCCTGCATTCCACATATATACAGAAAATGCATTAATACATAACTTTCTTGACATTGGGTAACAACCTTAACAAGTCCATTATCCTCATCAGCACTAAATCCTCCAATATTTCTAAAAATCTTCTTTGGATAATATCTACTCCTTCTATATCATCTTCGTGGTGGCATCTTGAATCGGTGTTACTGGCTGTATTACTGTTGCTGGTTGAATCACTGTAGCTGTTTGAATCACTATAGCTGGTTGAATCACTGTTAGCGAGAAGTCCGCTCACATACTAAACTGAATTCGACTTTTCTACGACTGCTCACCCCATTACCAAACCTTCTTTATAATACACACAACCCAAGTGCTTAAAAAAATGTTATATCGTAAGACTAAAATTTCAGACAAATAACACCAGCGTAGTTATATTTATGTAAGTTATTGTTACCCTACTCTATGGGCATAGAATTGGAAAGTTACATATTTAGCAAATGCACCCATATTTCCCTGAAAAAAAAGATGGAAAATTAAATCAGGAAAATCACCTTCCCCCATTTTTTTCTCCTGCAGTTCATGGAGATACAGTGGCTTGCACTATAGTTCTTTTGTTTAATATTATGTGGCATGATGTTCGCCCAAAAAACTTATTAACAGGCTAAAAATGTATCATCAACGATAATTATCAAAAAAGTCTACAAGACATATTTATAGCTGCATATTAAGGGATCCTAGTCACTAGATAGCTCACTAGATAGCGTCTTGTGAGAATATAATGAAATTTTCATACATAACCGTCGGAAAGTTCATAAAGGACACTCGCTCATGGCGTGATTCACGGTTTAATTTTCTGCCCCGCACTCTCAGGGTTGCTGAAATTCGCACATCTCATTTATGAAGGGGGTAGCTGCCCCGACCATGGCCGACTCCTATGGGCTTTTTTATTATGTGGAACTCGGTTCAGCTCGACGACGCTCTTAGAAAAGAAGATTTCACGCCTTTCAGGATCTTTAAATGCCACTCCATTTGCCAGTTTTCCTTACCTTTGTAATTGCCGGAAATAATAATAATCTTTAATGCGTCTTTTGTTCTTGGGATAATCAAGAAGGTGCGAGGGACTGGAAAAATCATATTAATGAAGTGCGTCGTCATTCTCTGGGGTGTGGAAAAACTACTTAGAGGAAATTATCCCGAGTGAAGCCCATATGGATATAACCCGCGACCTCTTGAATTGCAAACCAGGTGGGCTGTCACACAACCAAATCTTCTAAATTACCATTTGTTTCTTCTATTCAGATAATGGAATAACGACGACGTGGCCTTAAAATATGTTTATATTTTCCACTTCTTTGAACCAGACTACGGTATGTTCTATGTGTACTCGTCTCAGTACGTTAGTTTTTATTCGCGGATTGTACGGTTATTTTCACAAATTAGCCAGTCATATTTCGGTTATCAATTAGTTTTCCACAATGCTTTCAGTCATATTTCGATTATCAATTAGTTTTCCACAATGCTTTAGAAATAAAATGATATTATTTTAGATTTTACTTGCGTAAGACATTTCCGAGAGTGTGTGTGAAATGCGCAAGTTTTTTTGAATGAGAATAATATAAATAACAAAATGTATTTTCTGTTTATTAAGATCATAAAGCGAGGCTGTGATACACGTAAGTAATATTGTCAAGGCACGGTGGTGAATAACTGCAAAAGCGTTCGCCAGGAAAGTGCAAGAAAACCATTTAGGCTGAACTTCCACGAAGTAGACAACTGCCAAGGGTATAAAAAATTAAGCAGAAAAAAAGAGAGCTATGACATAAGGAAAAGTTTAATCAGATTTATTGTCCAACAGGCCAACATTATGCTGACGAAAACTCTTCTGTTGACAAGATCATTAAAGGCACATCACTCGTGTCCATGAATGTACCTACTGGAGAATATTGCTCGTGACGATGTAGATCAGAACAAGCGCAAAAATTACTCGAGAGGTTTGGATTCGGCAAGATGTGTCCGTGCAAATGAGTAACAAAAAATATATATTATCCGCGGCGGGGTCGCAGTGCGGCAGTGGCTAGATCACTCGCCTCCCATCAAGGCGAACCGAGTTCGGATTTTCGCTCGTGGGAATCGTGCCGGACGATGCTACTGGTCAGTGAATTTCCTCGGGGGTTTCCCATTACCCCCCGTCCTTGTATTCCGGCGCTGCTCCATACTCGTCTCTCCACCTCAGCGAAGCAGCAAATTGCGCTGTCATTCCAGAGGACCCGGTTCAGCCATCCTGATTTCGTTCCATGGTTTTCAAGAATTACTTCAGGCGTATGCTGGAATGTTTCATTGATTTAGGTCAACGTCGATTTCTTTGCCGTTCCTGATCAACTGAGTCCCTGCCACTAGTTTCCTTCCCTCCTCCAACGACCTAGTTGTCGATGGTGCGTTAAGCTATTAAAAGATTTACTGTAAAAACTTATATCGCCGAAGAAGTCGATAACGGATTACTTGCGGTTTTAGAAACTGAACTGTACGTAGTGAAACTGAAGTGCCCTGTAATTTGAGAAATCCGGCCTTACCTACACATAATGTGATGAACATACTTAGTGGTCCAGAAATCAGCAGTGAAAAACGCCATTTGGAAAAGTCGTTCCCTTATCAGGCGACTTGCTAATGCTGTGATAGGTTTCTTGAATCAGGAAATTCGTCCACAAATTCCAGCTACTTGACTGAAGTTGCCAAAATTGGACTTTTCTCTAACTGTACCTGAAGAATTTCTTAACTGGGCAAGTAAAGTTAAATTTTTGATTAATTAAAAGTTAATGAAATAGTGTATTTACTTTTCAGTAGAATTCTCGGAAATTTTTCATAAAAGTAGAAAATAAAGCACTGTTTATTTTATTTCTCAAGCACAGTGGATATTGGTATAGACTGTTCACGGTTAATTGAGCGCCTTTCAAAGAAACCTTTGAAAAATGTAATTGCCCTTCCCTACATATATTTTAACGGGCACGCTGACCAACATGTGCCCAGTAAAGTTGGTAACGACAGAGGTAAAGTAGTACCACGATTTAATGTCGAATTAAAAGTGTTAGGTAAATATTGACGAGGATTAAAATTATTTTTTTGAATTTTGGTATTTTTAATGTGTTTAAGTGTAAGACAAATTTGTAAAATAGTTAAATATTAAGCAATTCAACAGTTTCACGCCCAATGCATTAATAAAGTGATCAGGCCCACGGCAATGTTGATTTTACATTTGGTGGAAGAAAACCCAATGTGTATACAGGTGGGTTTTAAGCAGGGCTTTCGAAAGTGTTCACTTTACTTGAAACAGCCTATATGCGAAACATGAGTGACTGATTTGTGAATATAAACGCACAATCCACAATTAAAAGTAATGCATTGAGATAGGTAGGCTACATATGGAACATATTGCCGTCGTTATTCTATGATCTGAATATACTAGGATAAAGGGAAATCACCCTTTGCTATCGAAGTGGGCTTGTGTTTGCGATAAAAAAAATTGTATTTATTTAGAACACCTGCAGGACGTATATCTTGCACTGTGTAAAATAAATATTTACTTGATAGTAAACGCCAACAAGGCCAGTGTAACTAAGTATGTTAAGGCACTAAGAAGTGTGGCATCGTGTACTAATACGTGTAATGATAGGATAGATAATAATAACAATGGAAAAAAAAACAGAAATCACGATGGTCGGGCTGGGAATCGAACTCAGGTCCTCTCGACTGTAAATCCAAAGGTTTACCGTTGCGCCAACTTGCTGTGTTACAAGTAGTTTGTATTCAGAATTTGAGTAAAGGACGTGAGGTTTTTGTGTTTACGTGGCTTCCTTACCTCCTCCCCCAAGTATAAGATAATGCTGCAACCTCTGAATGTGGGCAACATGTTAACGTTGGGAACAAAGTCGACAAACTCATTTGTAAAATGAGTTTTTATTTATTTAGGAGTATTTTCCTTTTTCATCGTACCAGCACGTCGGGAGAGAATTGCGAACTTCACAAACTATTAGAACTACACCAACTGCAGGGCGTGAAATGGGACCGTGGTGCGGAATATATTTTTTTTCGAGTTTATTCTCAATGGGGGGTCGGGTTGTAAGGGGGTGGCTGGTAAGGGGGGTATGCTACCCTCGTGCTCACAGGGCACGTCTTCCTACCGTCCCTGCAATCTGGCCCGGAATTTATCGCGCGCGAGCATGTGGCAGACATTGTCTCTGAGTCTTGGTCGGGTCTCCTCACGGGAATTTGTTGCCCTCCGAATCGTAATTCATTTTCGCCGCTCTTTCCTTGCTGCGTCTCGTGCGTCCGCTTACTTTTTTTTTTATTTTTGGTATGGACGCAACTGTAAAATTATGATAATTTTTTTCGTGTTCCACTAGGAGGAAGTACTGCCGTAAAATTATTCAGAACTCTCAGAAAATTACGCGCACTTGTAAATAAACTGTATAGGCCTCCCTCTCTGTAAACAGGGCCTAAAGATGTCGTATTTTAAGGGCGCTGGTTACCAAAACATTCGTTATTTTATATTTGTACGAAATTCTGTCCAACTTGAAGACATTACTAGCAAGTGATATTTATTCGCGTAAAATAAATCTTGCACAGTGCGTTAAAATCACAATTTTAGTGTTTTTTTAACTAAACATATTTAAAAAACTAACTCACTTACTGAAATTTTATAATTCATTGAAATAATATACATGGGATACTTAAAACAAAATCATATAATAAATGTTATGACATATATACCCATTTTTAAAAATTCCTTAAAATAAGTAAATTTTTGCATATTTTTTATTTGTAAATGTCTATGATTTTTGTAAAATAAATTTTGCTGAGCATACCTTAAATTGAAGTAAGACACGTTTTTTTAAATCACACTTGTTAAATTTTCTGTGCTTAGTATATCACCTCAGCCTTCTCTAAATGTTTTCGTTTATTTTATTTGTACACCCTAAAAGCAATAATGATACAAAATCTATGCGAACTTAAAATTTTTTATTTCGAGAAAAGAGTACGAACAAGTAATTTAAACCATTTGTACGGTATTTGGCACATATATATATATAATAATAATGATGTTTGGTAACCAACACCCTTAAAGACCGATGTTTTGATAAAATGAAAATCTATTATGCATTCATGTAACTTTACATAACTTGCCATTTAAAACTGTAGAAAAGGCGGACGCTTCCTTTTGCGGGTGGGTTTATTTAGGGTACTCCCGTTCCCCTTGTCATTACATTCCCTCGCTGCTCCAACTTAATCTCGCTTCGTCGTTATCGACACTGAAGACTCCAGCTACTAAACACAGCCCAAATTTTCCTAAATCACTGTTAGCTACTGCAAAGTCAAAGCACTTTAATTTATTATTTATTATTTAATTATTAATGTTGGCTTATCAAATAATTTCATAATTTCACTTGACCGACGGATTAATAAAGTGACCAGGCCCATGGT
Source organism: Clitarchus hookeri (assembly GCA_002778355.1). NCBI lineage: Eukaryota > Metazoa > Arthropoda > Insecta > Phasmatodea > Phasmatidae > Clitarchus > Clitarchus hookeri. The sequence goes on from NQII01005363.1 coordinate 56,036, forward strand.
ATAATATATTTTAATCTTTAAAAAGTAATATTAATGTCACTTATAATAAATAGTCTTTTCCCTGGTGCCATAGCTTGAGTTTTGTCACCTTCAAACGTAGTCACCGAATGTTCGCGAGTATCTGAACACATTTGAGAGCCCCTCTTAGGATCTACTTTTCTGCCAGATCTTGTATCCTTCCTCGATACGTAAACTCGATATTGCCGTGGACCTTATTACTTTATTCATACGCCGATCAAGTGTGGTTGTGAAATTGTTAGAAATACTGATGTGCCTACTCTTATGCGCCTATAGTCTGTTCACGGTAAAGTTAGCACTTTCGAAGCCCCGGTTATTTTTTTATTAATAGCCATGTTTTATCTTTCCACCACTTTTAAAATAAAAATTGCCATGTAAGTAATAAAAGTACTGTATATACTTCGTCGGATTTGAAAGTTAACGTCAACGGTTACAATAAAATATAATTATTGACTTTTAATTCCGAATGAGAGTGCTTCAAAAATAACTCACTTTACCGTGAATAGCCTCTAGGAAAAAGTATCTTCCAAAATACTATTAAACGTAGGGAAATACTTCTTTCACATCGCTGCCGTATAACGTAATATATCCGTTAAAGTGCGTGCGTTTCCGAGCAGGGATTCCATTTTTATAAGGTTAAATCCCAACGTCGACGGTCAGTTACGTGCATCACCCCGCGCTTGAACGCAGTCGCGGCGGGGACGAGGGCCCTCGGGCCTCCTGGTCGCGGTTCGTCGCCCGCAAGGCGTGTCCGGAGGACTCCCCCCCCCTCCTTCCCGATATATACCGCCACTGCGGATCGATTGACCCTAACACCTCCCTTCCGGATGACGTATTTCCACGGCATTAATTCCGTCCGGCGCGATCATAGCCCCTGCGGCTTAGTTCGGAGGGGAGGGTAATGGACACGACAGCTCCCGTCGGTCCGAGGTGAGGGAGTGGTCCGGTCCCCGGGTCCCTGCTCTGGTCCCGGGAGAGGGAAGGACACCGGCGCCCTGCTCGCCGCTGAGCTCGGTCGTCCGAAGTGGGCATCCCGAGATATACCGAGCACTCCCGAAGTGTGTGGCTATGCCAGGGACGGCCGTGAGTTTTACGTGGATACGGCTCTATTCACGATCAAAATAGAGAACGTAAAAGGCAAAGAGTTGTAACATCTACACTACCAGATATCTTATGCGAAATTGACTCGCAATGAAATACCTGTATATTATTTTTAGTCGATGAAATTTTCATATGAGCCTGACATCTGTTGGAAGTGTTGGCAAATAATGGATTTTCGTAACAGATTGTGATAGTTTGTTGAAAATGGACAGCGATTTTTTTTTTTAATACTTTCTTTTTGCTTTTGCGATAAGAAATATGTGGATAACATTTTAAAATTTTCTGTTTGTAAACAATAACAGGTTTTTTCCTCTAAATTTATATCTTACGACATTTCTTCGTTTGTGCAGCATAACTATTCTTCCACTTTAAATAAACCACTTCATTGAAAATGGAGTTGAGAGATTTCGGAGGCTCTTAAAAACGAGGTCTTGAGAGCCGATTAGGGTGAAGCGAGGTGATAATGGAGCAGCGCCGGAATGCAAGGGCGGGGGGAAACAGAAGATACCCGAGAAAACCCGCCGACCAGCGGCATCGTCCGACACGATTCCCACTTGAGAAAATCCGGGGGTGGCCCGGCCGGGGATTGAGCTCGGTTTGCCTTGGCGGGAGGCGAGCAGGCTAACCACTCAACCACCGCGGCCCCCCGTCCAAAGGAGCATACCGAATTATACCGAGCACTCCAGAAGTGCTGGAAAAACGTTACTGCACACTCGTAAAGCACTTGATTCTTAAAGAGGATCTGGCCCAGCCATCTTGAATTTTCACTATTTTTGCCACAAGTTCCATTTAAGAATGTTCAACGAAATTTTTCGCATGACATGGCATGAATAATAGTTTATAAAGCATTACAGAACTATTATAACTCTACCGCGTTTATTAATTTTGGCCTAGTGACTGCTGGCAAGAAATAAGTGTGCGGTTACAGAAATGATCCTGGCAACAGCAGTCTAGCAATACATGTATTTGTGTCTGTGAAAAATAATTCCCTATGCCCTGTCGATGCCCAAAATCAAATATAAAACTTTTAATGCATGTAAGGATTAACATTCCGAAAATCCTAGATGGTGGGGACTGATCCACCTTAACTTAGGGCAATCACAGGAAAAATCGGAAGTGATTGTATCGAGGAAACGGTCGTGAGATTTTCGTGAATGCGTCTGCACTAGCATGCAATACAGGATGTATCTAAATTCAACCGATAAATTTCGGCTGCAAATTAATCACGAAAAAAGAAGTTGCAAACGTACATCGCGACCTGTAATCTAAAATGAACCCCATGGGCGGCACATGTCTTTGAAGTCGGACCGGAAACACAATTTTATTGCAAATATTGGATACATTTTTAGGTGGAACGCTGGGTGTCTGGATGATGGTTACCTGAACAAAAATCTGAAAACAACACGACGCCTATCGCTGCCATCAAATTACATCCCGTAAATAATCATGGTTACTACCCTCATTTCGAACTAAAACCTCCATGACGCGTTAAAATATTTGGGATTCGAATGATTGATTATTAATATGCATGTCACAATTAACAACAGACTTTGGCAACTTGTGAAAATACCCTAAACCTCATCGTTTTCGTTTAATTCATTTTTAAATTTCAAAATCATACATACCAATACTTGGCAGGGGGGGCAACACGCACAACAGGCAATAATAACACACTGATGTGGCTATCGAAGGGAGGGAAGATTACGAAGACATGTACGAAACGAGGCACTTTAATAAACTAGTGTTATGAGTCCAACTTCAAAAAATATGAACCGTCCTTAGAATTTATTTTGGACAGTAGGTCGTAAATATATTTTCAACTTCCTTTTTCCTGATTAACCTGCAACTGAAGTTTGTGGGTTGAATTGAGATACATCCTTTATTTTCTTTGGCATGTGGGAATGAACCGTAAGAAACGAAATTTATACTTGTCATTTATAGCCTAGGTCGACAGATATAGACGAGATCTTTCGTTTGACACCATAACCAGCGCGCTAGCACATTGGAGTCACGATATAGGCTGCCCGGAATTTTTTCGCCCAAGGACAGAATTGCCGCCAAACGCCGCGGTCCCCCACCCATACATCGCGCATGCGCGGTACTCAACTCAAGACCATGCTCGCATCATAGTCATATACCCAATCGAATGAGGCCGCGTTTATTTCAATCGTGTACTTGGTCACCCTCCAAACACTACATCGCTGTTTCCGATTTGATATCCTATGTGCCATTGCGATTTTAAAGGCGCATTCGCGTCAAAATCGTCTTGCCATTCCAATCGTTTTCCAACGTATTATCATAATTATTAAGGACCGCCTAAACTTGCCTATGCTAGCAGGTCAATGAGAACATATTTTATGTTTAAACTAACGTAACACAACCTACGATATGCCGAGCGAGGTAGCGCAAAGTTAATACATTGGACTAGTTTTCAGAAGAAAATTGGTTCGATTCACGGCCGTGTTGATTACAGTTTCCCGCTGTTTTCAATAATCACTCCACGCAAATGATAGGATAGGTCCTAAATACAGAACTTGGCCGCTCTTACTTATTCCTGATTGTTCCGTTTATAATGACCCCTATTGTGGGCAAGTTTTAAAGGCGCTGCCGTTTACCCAGGCCACCAAATAGAGCGCAGAGTCGCAGACGTATAATTGTCATTTTAAAAATTGTTCTATATTTTTGAGCAGTGTCTGCCAACTAATAACATTTAAGAAAGGTTTTATGTCTGAATAATAGTTAGCGTTTTCTATTTCCAACTCTATGTGTATTTTCAAGATGGAAAATGGGTAATATAGGGCATTCGCGGTTCCTTCACACTTTTTGAAACAAACCTTTCAAAATCATCCCATACATGATGTGCTTGGTTTATTCCTAATTACGTACTGTTTCACAAGTGTTTTGTACTCGTGCTAACATAACCGTGCATTATTTTATGATAAATAAAATGTTGATATATATTTTATCTGAAAAATTGTGATATATTTTTGTAATCAATTTGAATAAAACAGGGACAAAATAGGTATGTTGTGTTGCAAGGCGCCTGAGGGGCGTATACGAGTTAATAAGGGATGGAGATCTTAATAAAAATAAAATAACTAAATTAGATTTAAATTTATTCACAGAGATATTACTCTTTTTATTTCTCAATGAGCATAATATTTAAGGCGTATCTCAACTCTAATTAAAGTCCTTAATGTCTCTGATTATAGTCAATTAATTTACACTCATCATTAACACATGTTCAATCTCTCCATTGCCATAATTTGAAATGTCATAGAGTCACGCATTCAGCTCAAAAGTCCCGCCTGCCAGTCGCACTCTTCAACTGCACCGATGCTCACAGTCGCAGGTTTTACTTCCACTGGTCACTTTCGTCGCCACTCGTTGCTCTTCTGGCTCGTCGTCTATCGCTTAAGGCCGCACAATCGCCCAAACTCCCGACTCCCATAAATGCTCGGCTTAAACAGTATCAGTCACCACATCCCGAAGTTTCCCCGCACCCCGAATCGCACTGAAAGAAACGAGGTCGTTAAACCAGAACATTCCCTTCAAATAAACTTAGAAATTCTATCCGCCGAATGTAAGGTGCGTGCGAGCCGCAAAAGACTTATCACGGTGGCACGCGGGGGAATGCGCGGCAGCATGCCTTTATAACTTAAATCCCTGGTAGTATTATCACTCGCCTGTCATTCAAACATTCCTTCGTGACTCGCCACCCGCTGTCATATCACTACTCTGTCTTCTCCCGCTCGCTCGCGCGGACAGGTCAAGTGAAGCAAGCGCGTAACCGTTGGTAAAGCCTAGTAATAAACTGTTCTAATGTAAATTATCACTGCACTGAGTGCGCACGAATGCGGTGCACTGTCCCTCTAGTGTAATTTTGTAGACTCGGTCAGGCTTTGTTTGCGTGAAGCGAAGGAATATCCTGGAAGTATAACTTCAGCAGGGCTTCAGAAAATTAGGACGTTACCACGAATGTACTATACGAGCGTTTCACAATCATTTTTACATATGAAATTCCAGCACAGGCTATACTGTATACTTTTGTCTTTATCATTACACAACAACGTTATAGGGAAACCGCTCACATTTATACAGAGGCAAGTCGACGAGAGAAAGACTGCTGCTCTTCAGTTCAGTTTCTTGCGCGTACAGGCGACCAGACATAGAGTGGTGGTACCTTGGTCGCCCTTATCGCTCCCACGCGCCCTGAAGAGCGCGGACATGGTCCCAAGGCAAAGCGATACGGGCGACAATATCACGCGCGCCTAGCGCCCCGTCACTCCTATGAACCAGCGTGCAGTGCTCCCGTTGTTACGGATTCCTGTGCGAATTAGGTGTGTAACAGTTGGACTTTATTACACGCGATGGAAGCCCACATATATAACTACGACTGCATAGTTTTACTTTTCTCCTATCGCTTAAGTAAACTGCGCAGGCAAGCTCTAGAAATACAATATTTTTTTACAATTTTAATTATTTCTCTCTTTTTTGAATACACTTAATACGACAAAAACAAAACCGCACACACTTAGACAATTCGTTGTTATATGTTCTGGCAGAAAGTAGCATTCACGGGATATTTATTTACCGAGATACGAGTAAACATGCAAACAACGAATATACAGTAAATATGCCCGGACTACCAACTTCTAATCTCTATAAAAACCCGAATTGATATGCTGAGTAAAAAAATTCAGCGTTTACTGTTTGAACATAGAGCCTAGGCAGTATGTAAATTCGCATTCAGATCCGGCTCATACAACCGTTTACTTATCACGTGGGAAGGATATTTTTGGCCGATTTAGAACGCTGCGAGGGTCAATACGTAAATTACCTTCCAGGTGGGTAACTGACTCGTAAACTATACAGCTAGTCTAGATTATAAGTGGTTTATATTTACTAGAGCTGGACATAGAGGTTNCATGTAAATTCGCATTCAGATCCGGCTCATACAACCGTTTACTTATCACGTGGGAAGGATATTTTTGGCCGATTTAGAACGCTGCGAGGGTCAATACGTAAATTACCTTCCATGCGGGTAACTGACTCGTAAACTATACAGCTAGTCTAGATTATAAGTGGTTTATATTTACTAGAGCTGGACATAGAGGTTCCAGCTCATTTGTTGTGTTAACAAAGCATGAGCTCTGTCGTCTTATGCACAGTACGCATTCAAATTTTTCTCATTTGCAACACCACCAGTAACCACGTGTGAGTCTAAAAAGGTTAACAGTTATTTCCAGCGCGGAAGAGAAGTGATCAGTAGCTGCTAAGGCCACGCGATATGGTGAGATATCGATTACGAAACATTATTTATGATATTTGCAATGGGACCCCCAACAGTTTAGAGCAATATATCGCCATCAGTTTCAAGTGCCATTGGGCCGATGTATCGCACCGATATGGTCAATATGTTTCGGAAACGATATAGCCAAGTGGATATCACGCAACCCTGGTAGTTGCTAGCACTTCGGGCGCACTCGGTGAATCTCGGCGTGCCTGTTCGGGTGACCGAATTAACCAGCGTTGAGAGTACCACGNGGTCCGCTGCCCTGCATCAGACGGCCTTCCCCCGCCCACTCCTCTTCCCCTTCATCAAACCCACGGAGAGATGGTACGGGTACTCGTGAGGATCCGTCCTTGTCCGATGAGAAAGGAGAAGCGATCGGAGAGAAGGGCCGGGTGCAGACCTCTCTTCAGGCCGCTTGCGAGGAACCTGAGGAATCGGCAAATGCCTCCCCTCGCCGTCCCATCCACCAGCCAACCATTCCGCAAACCTTCCTGATTCTGACGCTCTTGCCAATAGGGGCGGCTGGGCCCAACGATCGTGTGCTCAGCGGTTCGTCTTGCGGGGATTAGGAAGTTGGGTCCTCCGCTTCCGTTTGTACACGTGGTTGGCAGATGAGCCGGCGTTCAATTAAGTAGGCCCTCGTTTCTCGACTGGTAGTGGACACCTATGCATACTCCATGATGTGGCAGCATTTTACAGCGGTTGGATTTCTCTCACAATCACCGAATTACAGGAAAAATTAGTTCTCTCGTCAGATGCCTGCATTACATAAATACAACATATATATATAATACATACATTTACAATACATATTATTACCTTTTTTACTGTTCTGAAAAAAAAAAAATTCGTGCATTTCTACGATTGTTTTTAAAAAGCGGTGTTTAATGCATGACAAAAATAATCAGGAAAGTAATTAAACTTTTTCCACGCACGGCTCAGAATAGGATTGTTACAATTTTCCATTTTTTTTCGTGGGATTAATGGTGCCATCATCACTACGAGCGTCATGGCCAAAGCTCATAACGAAAAATCAGAAGATAAATTACTGAATGTATTTTATGTAAACGGTTCTAAGGGTAGAAAACAATTGAACACCTGTACTAGCATCAAAATGTTATTCAATTTTCGAGGAAGAATCAGAATTTCACTCAAGTTGGTCTGCTAAAGTAACTTTATTCTTTGTAGTATAAAAAGAATGATATGCTGTAGGAGTGGCTCCTGACCCCATATCCGCACGTTTTGCCGGTTCACCTTACCATTTGTATGAAACGTCGCTTCATCGCTAAACACCAGCTTAGACATGAAGGTATCATCTACCTCGTTCTGGGCAAGGAAACATCAGACCGTCACCTTTACATTGACGTGTCGAGTGCGAGCTCGCTACCCCTTCACCATCTCAAACCGAGAGTTACAAACGCCATCCAAACCGTAACACAGGACATGCTGACAAGAGCGTGGAACGAGTTTGATTATCGCGTAGATGTCGTTGGGAACGTTCATGGTGGCCACATTGAACATTTATGAATGTATGGTAAACAAACTTCACGGTTCCAAGGTTAATTTGATGTAAGTTGTTTGGTTTTGGTATTATAGACCTTCAAAGTTGGGGTATTCTTTTTAACGCATCCTGTATTTTAAGTAATGATATACTAATATTTTACTCAGCCATTTTTGACTCATAAAAAAAATGTATTTATTAACCGCAGTGAGTGGTTTCGTGATATGTAAAAGGGTTAAGAAATATAAGGTTTCTTTTCTTGAGTATAGGCTATCACAAACCCCGCATTTTTCGTTGAGCTCTATAAACTTTTTGCTAAAATGTATGTTCTAGAAGAAGATAAAACGGTTTCATAGTCGTTGTTAGATTTATACTCTCGGTTTTTGATTTGGATACGTGTGTGATAATAGTGTCATAAGTTTCGTCGGATATTTCAGTGAACGTCATCAGAATAACAGCAGTAGAATGATAAATTTCAATCTTTCTGAGAGACATCTGCTAAAGAAAAATATCACGGTCTCGTCACATACGTAAATGAGTTTAATTTCCTTGTCTTTTCTATTACGTATATTTCTTTGTCGAGTGTTAAAGTTATTAAAACTAGCAATTTTACAATAAATTATAGGTATGCGTATTCCGGGCACATAATTTTTACAGTACTTTTGGGATGTAGTACAACACACATTCGTATTTACCTTTTTAGGGTCACTGCTGGAAATTCTATAGAGGCGAATTGCCCATGGGAAGATTAAATGTCAATTCACTGTCTTGCGCGTAGAGACGATGAAAAATAGAGACCCGTGTGTTTGTGTCGCCCTTAGCGCCTTCGTCCTTCTTGGCCTCGAATACTACAAATACGCCAGACAATGGGAAGACGGTGATTTTTTCTGGTAGACTAGTAGAAGAGGCGTAGCTCAAAGTCAAACAACAACCATGTATTTACAGAATCTAACAAACAACTCCAAGAACCGTAATTTTGAATCTCGGCCAACTACGGTCAACTCGGTTTATTCTGCAAATACGGAGAGAGGTGGCACAACGGTAACAAATGCACTTGCGTCCGAGGAGAACTTTATTAGATTCCCGGTTCGGCCATTATGATTTTCTATTGGTTTCCCAAAACAACCTCAGGAAAATACCAGACTGGTTCATTAATACAGGCCATGGCTGACTGTTCACCGTTCTTGTTTTCCCAAATAACATGACGCGTTCGTAATGAGCTTACTGTATACAATATTTTCAAGACCTACCTAAATAATTCTGAGTGGAAAGGAAACGTTTATGCGACAAAAGTGGAGAAAATGGGATTGTCACTTCCCTGTCTCAACATAGCGGTTGGGAAATAACTTTTCAGACATTGTTAACTCTCGTAAGAAAAGCCTAGGTCATTAATACACTGAAGAGCCCAAAAAAACTGCTATAGACTTGCATATGCAAATAACAGAGGTATGGAACCAATCAGAGTAAAGCAATGCGGTTGGCAGCACCTATATAAAAAAACAAGCTTCTGGTAAAGTTGCTAGATCGGTTACTGCTCCTACAATGGCAGGTTATCAAGATTTAAGTGAGTTTGAACGTGGTGTAATAGTCGGTGCACGAGAGATGGGACATAGCATCTCCAAGGTAGCGTTAACATTTGGATGTTCGCGTACGACCATTTCACGAGTGTACCGTGAATATCGGGAATCCGGTAAAACATCAAATCTTCGACATCGCTGCTGCCGGAAAAAGATCGAGAACGAACGGGATAAATGACAACTGATGAGAATCATTAAACGTGACAGACGTGCAACCCTTTCTCGAATTGGCGCAGATTTCAATGCCTCCTGTATACCTTCAGACATTAGTCGAGTCCATGCCACGTCGTATTGCGGCACTTCTGAGTGCCCGTGGGGGCCCTACACAATATTAGGCAGGTGTACCAGTTTTTTTGGCTCTTCAGTGTGATACCTGCCAATGCTGAAGTTTGGAAGTAGGTATTGAATCTGCTCTGCGGCGTGAGGCGCCAGCACTTGATGCTAGCCCTCAGTGATAGGGCGTAGGAATACGTCGACACTGTTGTCTCTAGGTCCAATTTACTAATAAATTACACTTTATTTGCGAGTTCACATAATCGAGTTTTATTGTTGTTTTAACAGGTTAACTGGTACATGAACTGACGAGACAACTCCCCTCCCCTTTTTCTATGTAGGCTACGTATGGTTTGACGCC
>NQII01005363.1:66283-115461 GCA_002778355.1 Clitarchus hookeri
GGTCCACCCTTCTCGTTTGACGAAGTCTGACTGACTTTTCTCGGATTCTTCCCGCCGCACGTCCCGCTTGACGGCCTCCGACTGAGGTCGACGTTGTGATGCATTCTCGATCCTCGACTGACTGATCCGTTCCTCCCTCCTTCTCGTGGTTTTGTAGGCTCCATCTCCATATTCAACTTGCACCATCCCTGCATGTGGCCGGGGTGCTTGCCGCGTCCCCCCTGAGTCGTAAAACACGTGGCCGCTGCTCCTGTGGTCCGCAGTCGGCCTGGCGTCGCCCCTTGATTCTGGCCTGGAAGTTTATTGTTCCGTTCTGCACGTGCGGGAACTCTTGGGCGGCCTCTTTGGTTCGGCGCACTTATGCCTCCGGATATTGTGTCGTTATTATCCCCGCACACCCGCCAAAAGCTCTCAATGTTTATGGGGGTAGCTAGCCTGGGACAGGCACCGCCGCTGGTGTGGGCTCAGCGTCCCTTGGCAGCTGCGGAATGCAGCTGCATCCGCCTTCCTCTGCACGTGGTCGTTCCGCCGGGCCATCCTGGCGCCATTCTCTTCATCACGTCCGCCAAACCCTTAATCCTTATTGTGGTCGTCCGCCTGCGAGCTTCGCCAGAGCGTGTGTTCTGACGAATAAAATATAGGGACGCAGAATGCGTCAAGTGTATATCTACTTGGCTTGGAGAACATACCGTTTCTATGTCCATGTTTAAAGATTTAGGCAAGGAAGATTTGTAGCTATAAAGGATCATCACTATAGTGTGACTTTTATCCCTCGGTTGGCTACATACTACTACGATGGAACATTTCAGTCAACCTTTCCTACAGAAAAAAATACCAGAAGCCCTGGCGTTTATTCTAACTTGACAGACCGGAGTTATGCATCGTTATATCACTGTTATCCTAAGGTTTTGTCAGTTTGATAATTTTAGCTGCAGTTGACCCGATATCTTTAGATTTAATACTTTAGTATCCTAGAGTTGTAATAAACGGACTTAGCAAACGGTAAATCCAGTGAAAACTTGACTTATGATCAGTGTGGAAATTATTGTTATTACAGACACGCACGCTTACATTTTCATTGCAATAAAACATAACGGTCAAATAAATTCTTGCTTACTGTAGGTCATTGTTACCATAAAAGTAATAATTCATTCTCCTATGATAAAAATTGTGCACTGCATTTGTTGTACAAATCATTTAGACTCTCGCTTTCCGTAACGTGTAATATCTGAGGGGCTGATTTATTTTGTATCCCAGAGTATGTGATTCAGTAAATACTTGGTAGTGATATTTTCTTCCTAGTTTACATAAAGATTAGTCTACATTTTTGCTGATAAGTAATAAACAAAACATTTACTATATTAAAAAGTGAATAACGTATCTAACGAAATTTCGTCGTCGTTCGTTACATATCCAGTAACATTATACCACGCATGTTCCTACGCCAGAAACTCAGCATTATCAGTATTCGTCATATTTAAATACTGGTATAAATAATCTGCAGTGTAATAAGTATTTGTAATTTTATTGTTAAATACCACGCATAGCAAAACTGGAAATACCATTTGCCAGAAGTTAGCATGAGTATTTGTAACTGGGCATTTTACTAAAAATGCCGAGCAAAATTAGCCGGTTGCAGTATATACCGCATACATGTTTATACCAAACGCCTATATACTTGAAAGAGAAAATTCATCGCAAAATTAAGCAGCTTGGTATATTTTTGCCGCGTTACACTTCCTACTTAGCCGTTATATACACGAAACTGAGAAAGTAATGAAATATACTATTGTGTGTTTAAAAATTTCCGCATCTCCTACAGGGCTTCAATAAACAAAATTATATATCGTCCAGAAGAAAATATAAATCCATAATAAATTAATGTCGACGAATTTAGCATACTGGTACAGGAAATTCGATTCTTCAGTATCCGTAAATACATTAAATTTAATGTTATATTTCTTCAGAACATACTAGTATCTAATTAAGTTGTATTGCTTGATTAATAGCGATGGAAAAATTACATAGGGATTGTGGTGGAGCAATTATAAGTCACAACTTCAGGAAAGTGAAACCACGTAAAGGCTGTAAAATTTTAAGTTAGCAATTTTTACACTTACTGTGTACTTTTGCTGGATATGAACGCGGACCTAATTGCTGGAAGTTCTGGAAGAAATGGCAATTGAGAAAATACTGGAATAAAAAGAAGGTATTTCTGCAGGAAGATGAGTGCGGGAAGAGGCATTAAATCTGATAGGAGGACATATATAATCCAACCCTTTCTACAAGTTAAACACGCCGACAAGGCGCTGAGAAGAATGGCGTCACGATTTGCATTAATTACTGACTTGAGAACGCCATCAGACAAGACTTTGCAAAGAAAGGACAACGAATGTTCTGGCGGGTCGTATAAGACGCCTCAGCTTACTTATTAATATGGAAAGATGTAAATGACACTAACTCAGACAAATGCTGTTATCTGCAGTAGAATATGGCATAATAATAATGAGATCAGGTCACTGCAGCGGCATGAAATTCCACCAGATAAAATACTGAGGCTTCATTGGTTCCTCTTGTACAAATTACTCGTTTTCAAATCATAATTTCGGAGACAGTGATTACTGAAAATGTGCGGTTATCGAAAATTTACGTTTTACGATTTGCTTATTATTACTTTTTTTTTTTTCCGTTTTTTCAATTGTGTGTTATTTGCTTGTTTTAAAAAATCGAGAAAACATGTTTATTTAATCAATAAGTTCTCGCCTTTTTGCACGCAGGAAATAACACACAGTGAAAATTAGATACAAACGATTCATACTACTAGTAAATTGTGAATTTTATATAATCAAACATTTACAAATGCTACATCTGAAACTGAAATTATGACACAAAAACGACGAATTTCTGCAACAGGGGTGAAGCCGATCCTTAACATTGAGTCGTCTCTATTTTCTTGCATTTAATAAAAATACATGTCATTGTCAATCATGCTCGCTGGTATGGTATTAATTACGTGATTAGAAACAATACGGAAAATCGTCCTTCGCTCTGAATGTGCTGTATATGAGAAGTAAGTAACAAAAATTATTTTTATTTTATCACATCAGCGTTTATAATACCTGTATTATTACAAAATCATTTTCACAGTAAAATGTTATGCTCTATCTAGATTTTTTTTACACATATTACCATCTACCTCCAGTTAAATTAAAAGTGTCTCTCACAAATAAAAAAGAAGGTACTCATATAACTAATGAGCCTAGTTTCCTTAACATGGGTGCATTTAATTTTTAAATTATTTCTTAATAGATGAGTTGGTAGGAAGGACTTGGCTACTCTTTGAAAGCAATAACTTTAGAAACGAAACCACTAACTTATGCAATAGTAGGGACACAATTACAATTACACATTTGCCTTACTCGAGACTTGAACCCAGGAAACCTAGTACTACAGGGAGCGGCAGAAATAACTCCTGAATTTGCCACCGCCATGGGCTCGGCGCTAGTGGTGGTAGGCGGCCCGGGGTTGTGTCATAGTGCAGCACCACTGCTGCCATTTCAGTCGCCACAATGGCATGGAGTGGTGAACATCGTGCGTTCGTCCTTGAAACCTATTTTAAAAATGGTGATTCTGTAATCACAACGCAGAGATTATTTCGTACGTGCTTCGGAATAGGTCGGTACGGTGCAGTCCCTGACAGGAAAACCGTTCTATTGTGGGTAAAAATTTTTAGAGTCACAGGTTCGGCTTTAAAAAATGCACCGCCACGTAGACCTAGCAGCGCTCGAACTCCACAGAACGTTCAATTACTTAAACAAGCAGTTACCAAATCTCCAAGACGTCCAGCCCGTAGGCACGCTGCCAGCTTGAGAATATCTGATCGTAGTGTGAGAAGAATTTTACACCAAGACCTCCACTTTCATCCGTACAAAATCATGGTTGTGCAGGAACTTAGTGAACGTGATTGGGCCAACCGTATTGCATCTTGACAGGCTATCCTGGAAAACTTTCCAACAGACGCAGTTGTGCTCTCAAGTGACGAACCACATTTTCATTTATCAGGATTCGTCAACAAACAGAATTTTCGATATTGGGCAGAAAATAATCCTCGGCAACTTCGTGAGCGACCTCTCCATAGCCATCGTGTCACTGTTTGGTGTGCTGTAGCAGACTTTGGAATAATAGGCCCGTATTTTGTTGAGGAGTAAGGACGAACAGTTACAGTAACGTCTCATCGTTACGTAGAGATGCTACACAACTTCCTGGAGCCGAAACTGAATGAACGTGTAAATCCTGCTGTATGGTTTTAACAGGATGGTGCCACCGCTCACACAGCAAGAGAATCTACGACAGTCCTAAGACAAATGTGTCCAGGGCGTTTAATCTCACTGCGAGGCGACATCCCGTGGCCAGCTCGTTCACCCGATCTTACCACCTGTGACTTCTTTCTCTGGGGTTACCCGAAGAGTAGAGTCTACAAAAACAAACAGACGACAATCGATGAACTCAAACAACGATAGGTTGTGCTTTAGCGCCTAATTCCACAAGAGATGACGAGAAGAGTAATGCGTAATTTCAGAGTGGGGGCTTCAGACATGTCACGGTTGGCATTTAAGTGAGATTATTTTTAAAAAGTGATTTAATTTTTTTTCTAGTACAATAAAAATTAAGTGACAATTAAAAAAAGATTATTTTTAAAGATTAAGTGAAAATAAAAAAAAAAATTATGTTTAAAGATTAAGTGAAAATGAAAAAAGTTAAATCAAACTAAATGGCAAACATAATTATTTTAGATGGCTNATTATGTTTAAAGATTAAGTGAAAATGAAAAAAGTTAAATCAAACTAAATGGCAAACATAATTATTTTAGATGGCTTAATAAAATTTTGACTAGAATCGTTTGTGTATTTTTTATTAGCCGTTCAAATTCGGGAGTTATTTCTGCCGCTCCCTGTATAAGCTAACGTGCAATCGACTGCATTACGGAGGTTGGATTCGGAGAATCAATTTCTGATTTTATCAGTCTAATTTCGAATTATATGGTTTCCTAAAATAAAATATTTACATGGCATTTATTTTGAAAACAAGTGACAGAGACGCATAACACATGTAAATTTACATGGCCTATCGTAGCGCAATTTGTGGGACGAATTTGGTGGAAATCAATTGTTTCGTCCCTGAGATATGACATAAAAACTTTATTTTATTTTTTGATGCTATCGTTTAAAATTGTTAGAAAAAGATTCTCTATATACTATAATTCTATTGTATACGGTTTACAAACAAATATTGGTTGAATTTGATTAAATTNAGAAAAAGATTCTCTATATACTATAATTCTATTGTATACGGTTTACAAACAAATATTGGTTGAATTTGATTAAATTGTTTAATGTAGATGTCAAATTTACTTAAATGTTTATGAAGCTGCCATTTTGAACATCGTTGTCTGACCCATTTAAATCATGAAAGTTTACATGGCCTTCTGTAGCATNTGAAGCTGCCATTTTGAACATCGTTGTCTGACCCATTTAAATCATGAAAGTTTACATGGCCTTCTGTAGCATTTACGGTGTGCGCAATTGGGTACAAATTTATTTGAAATGTTCCAGTGTAACATTTGGTGGGAATCGGTTGATTGGTCCTCGAGTCATGCCATAAAACCTCCATAATTTCCATGTCGCAATCTTCATAAATGGAGGACCAAACAGTAATGTAGTAGCAATTTAGATTGTTGTATACTGCCAGTATACAAAGTTAAGTTAAAATAGATTACATAGTTTCGTAGATATCGCCTACAAAACTAAAATGATTTTATAGCCGTCATTCTGAATATGTCTGTCCTACTTAAAAAAAAATGTTATTTATTGTTATGGCCTACCACAGTATAACCTCTTCGCCAAATTTTGTAAGAACGGGTTGATTGTTTCCCGAGATAGAAGATAAAATAATAATATTTTGTTTGCAGAGCTATCTTACAAAATGGCAGAGAAATGACGCTATGCAAAGAATATAATGGACGCAAAATAAGATCCCGTCCCTCTGTCGTAAATTTGAACGGGTCCACAAACTTTAAAGACTTAAAGAAAATAGTTTCCATAATGCTGCATTTGCAGTTTTCTGATATATGTATGGAGGGCAGCAATAGGATATTATTCTTAGGATAGATACGGCTTACATACTTTTACTCGCCCAGAACATCCTGTCAGTTGAAGCATTTCTTAAGGCTTGGCCTGTTAAGAGTGCCATGGAAGAAGAGGGTTGACGTACGACATCGAGAAGGTGTTTCACGATGTTGTTCAGACCTATGTAGAGGTATGTTGACCTGATATGAAGCCATACGTTGCCTACCGTGTGATCAGATACTGATGGAGGTTTGAACTCGTGAATATGACTTCTACGTAGCAGGCCAACGTAACCGGATAAGAAATGATGTTGGACGCAGAATTACACTTGTTACTGGCACTGAAATAGAGTGGATATTTGGATGTTAAAGGAGAAACCTACTATTCGAATGACAAAGTCATCTTTCTTTGTGAGTGTGTTTGCTGGACATTCCCTCCTCATATAGGTAATAAGGATGCAGTTCAGGATGGTGGTTACCGCACCTGACCCAACCATTAGGTCATTTCTGATGGAGGAAGGAATGCTTTGAGGTCAAAATTCTGTCTTATGTCAACACAAATGCAGAAGTATCAAGAACGTGGTTACGACGCGAATTTAACTGATAATATACGGGTTAAAGTAAGGAAATTATTTTTCAGCTGACATGAAAATTTGAAATTTGAAAAATGTTTCCCAAGATCCTGGCCTAAAGAAGTGTGTGAGTTAAGACAAGTTAGAAAGAATACTTTACTAGGAGTAACTAGGTTAAGTTGTGTTCTTATAATGTCCCAAACGGGTCAGATACTAGGAGTGCTGGATGTGAGGCCTGGATTCGGCCTGTTAACATGATTTAACATGAGAATCCAGCAAAGCACATATTGATTACATGTTCCTATTTGATGTGTTCGGCACACTTGCATCGTCTTGGTTTTAATTGAAATCCAACTTCTTCTGAAATATTTAAAATTTTACCGGAAAAATATTAATGTAAAGATTTATAATTACGACGCCCACCGCACAGTTCTTGGAAAGTGCGTGATTGGTTGTATATTGGTTCACGGGGCTTACCAACTCGTATTTCACTCAAACCTGGTATTTGGGAGTAATCGGCGAACCGAAATTCAAGAAATATTTCATAATATTTATAGGAGTAATTAAAATAACATGCAGTTACGCACAATTTTGCATTTGATTCTGAGTATAACATAAGGACTTATAAGTGCCAAAAAAAAGTATCAGTAAAATTATTTTAAAAAGTGTTCATGGATTTACTGGTTATAGAGTAATGAAAATACTAACTACCAACATGATATTGGCTCCAATCAGATCTTTCACAGAATTTCTGAACTACGAAGTGAAATAAATTACCTACTATTAGCTAACAACGCTGAAAATAAGTACGTACTGTAACTTCGCAGTCTCCCGCGTATAGATTCATGCATTCGCAAACGGAGCCCCAATTAACCGTATTATATTGTACTACACTCCTATGTACAATGGATACTGATCACAATTTCCATGATCCCGATTTATGAAGACGTGTTGTACGATGCAAACCCCTGTGGCGCATTGCTAGTTAAGCATATTCCCTTGATTTACGCACTACAAAATGTGCACTGCAGGGCTTAATTGGAATTTATTTCAACATTCCTGATAGCAGCAGCTGCCATAACTTTTCAATATAACGCCTTTTATTTAGCATTGTAGTTTTGTGAACCCATTATTTCAAGGCGTGGGTAAAAGTACCATACTTACTTCGTTTTTCGTGTCCATTTTTCTATATCTGTGTATCGAAAAAAATTGCAAGAGAATTTGCAGAACAGAGTTAAAAGTAATAAATAACACTCACGGTCGTAGAGTTCCTAAAAAATACGTTTCATGAATCAGAAACTTTTTATTTATTCTATAACTTAAAAATAGTATTTAAACATAAAAATAATGAAAAACTTAATAAAATATTGTTTCTTATTTTTTGTAACATTATTCTTATTTAATTTTTGCATGTAAATAACTTTGTAGCGAATTAAACCCTTGTTATTAATACATTTGAATCGAATTCTGTGATTAAATTTTAATAATAGTTTTTAAAGATCTAGAATTTTTATCAAAATGGTTTTCTTAGTTTAAAGTTAGGCAATTTTTTTTTGATTTTGTGCCAATTATGACTGTAAAAATTTTGGTAATAATAAAGTTACCAAAGCATATAAACACGAAAAAAGAATTAGATATATTTTAACTAAACAAATTAATATGTTATATGATGTAAATGCCAGTAAAATTATTTTTTCATCAGCATGATTAAAATTTGGTTAGAGATAATTGCAATATTCTTCATGATTATTAAGAAATAAATAATGATTTAAAATAACAAAGTGTACGATCGTATGAAATAAATTTTAATTAAATTAAAATAAATGTTATTTTTTATATTATTTACGAACTTTGTTATCTTTTAAACTACGAAAATCAGTACCATATAATGTTATATTTAACATATCTCCTTAAAAAATTCTTACATAATTTTGTATTTTATATCTTTATTAATATTCCATAGCAGAACGGTAGTTACAGACTTATAAAAAATTTGTGTTGACGTTTTATTAATAATCTAGTTTGAAATAAATAATTCAGGATTAAACTACAGGAGTAATGTATTTTAATAAAATTTTGTTTAGATGATATTACGATGTCATTATCCTTATTTCAAAAAGCGTTTTAAAACCAACATTACTTATCAGAACTTCGCAGTAACGAAAACAAACTAACTTTAATTATGGTCTAANATTCAGGATTAAACTACAGGAGTAATGTATTTTAATAAAATTTTGTTTAGATGATATTACGATGTCATTATCCTTACTTCAAAAAGCGTTTTAAAACCAACATTACTTATCAGAACTTCGCAGTAACGAAAACAAACTAACTTTAATTATGATCTAAAAGGCATGCGTAAGTTTAACTCAGTATGTTGCTACGTCTAATCTTGCTCAGAAATTAGTGGAAACCAGTCTGTAAAGACATCTGTGGTCACAGAAAGCTTTAAAGTCCTAACATGAATGGGGACTGGAATGAATACCCCCGACACTCTTGCATGTTTCCCCGTTGTCTCCTGCGGACGAACAGAGAAAGAAGCCCGGCGAAAGGAAGGGAAGCATGTGAGAAGAGAGCAAAGACAAACGGCATTATTCCATTCGAAGAGTAAGGGGCCACTGCCAAGGGCGGAGCAGTGCCGACAGCTCCGAATGCGAGGGAAATTAAACATCCCCTTTAGCCCTTGCTGAGAAGGGTAGTTATTTCTGGTTCATTTCCACAGTTCGTTCTTTATCTCCTAGCCTTCCGAGCAGCATTTTCGCAACACAGCAAAGGAAATATGCGGCGAGTTGGTGTCGACATCACCAAATAAGCCTTCTTTTACAGTACTCATACATTCTTAGTTCACGTTTAATTACTTATTTAAATTTTTTGCTGTGAGTTGAGCTGATATCTGCATTACTGTACTGAACGAAAAGATTTGTTAGTGGCTACAAAAAATACTTGGTTGATGTTTTCCAAGGCGAAATTTTGTTGCTGGTAAAAACAGATTGTGGTGCGCAATGACACTTATAAGAGTGTGAAGGAGTGTGAAGAAACCGCGTTGAGCCTGTGCACGCATGAGGCATTCTGTTCGTGGCACCCGACATCGCATTCAAACGCTATCTCAACTACACAAGCATTATCAGCACGTACAGGATGCTATAATTAAGATTACATCTTTTAAAATTGGTTTTAAAACAGGCCCTAACGTAATAAAAATTTCTTAACCTCAAACGTGGTGTTTTTCATTGTAAGTTGCGTGCAACAAACATAAATAGTTACAACTTATTTCGAGACCATTTAAACAGCGTTCAACAGCCAGTAGTGCAAGCAACATCACTGATGAGCTGAGATCATTAAAGATATGTAGTATTACCCAACACGACAACATTACTTTCATATGAAACTCTTTCCCGAAAACGATTGAAGTACCAACACAGTACTTCACGCCATATTCGTTCTTGCTGATCTAACACGTATCATATTAAAGGGCGATACTTCCACAACTTCCTTCATCTATATACTTTACGTACGCGAGTGAGAATGCGTTGAAAACACCTAGTAAACACAGCGCAAACCGAACGGGTTTCACAACACAAACTGTCCGAGGGTAGAGGACACTCGGGTCGTAAGTGGATGAGAACCACTCGCCTGCACCGGTCTGCAGCCAGTAGACCAAGTGTCTTATCGCATGACAACACGACAAGTGCAGTTGGCTGCGCGATCGCATTGTGCGTACGTCACGAGGAATCGTCTGCGATTCTTGGAAGAGGACTTTGAACGCGGTCGCGTGGCAGGACTCCGAGAGGGTGGCTGGACGTTCCGCAGAACTGCCACTCACTTGGAGCGTGACGTGTAGGTGGTCCATCGGTGGCGGAGAAGATGCGTGCCAGAAGGTTCCCACAGCCTCCTAGCTCCACCAGTGCCACCTCGCTGCACTGACGAGCACCTGGGAAGAAGGATATTTCGGGCCGCCCTGACCGACAGAACGGCGATCGCGCGTGCAATCAGAGCCACTGTTCCCCTTCCCCGTGTGCCTGCACGAACAATAAACCATCGATTGTTGGAGTTATGTCTACGTTCGCGTGTTCCTCCGGCATGTTTACGCTCGCACCTGCACATAGTCGTTAACGACTCCGGTGGTGTCGGGTGAGTGTGTGGTTGGAGAGGCGAGTGGAGAGCAGTGGTGTTCAGAGATGAGAGTCGTTTTTGCTGTGGACAGAGTGAGAGCCGTGTTCGCGTTCGTAGGCGTGCGGGTGAGCGGAACAATCCGCTGTGCACTCGCAACCGCCACACTGAACCCACACCTGAAATCATGGTATGGGGGCCTGTAACTACACGCCCCGGTCGCTTCTGATATTCATTAAGGTTTGAAGGCAGTGGTATTTTGGTATAGGGAAATAGCTTCTGTGCTACCGAAGCCTTTTGTAACATTAATGTCTAGTCTGTTTCCTGAAAAGATCAGAAAACTTAATAATTAAATTAAAAATTACTGAAAAACAAGTTGTTATATTTGCCTCGATATATAGCTTGTGAGTATCATTTCTCACACTTAGGTTTTCGTATCAAGTTTATATCTTCAAAATTGGCAAAAAAAAAAAAAACAAATTACATTAACATGTATTTCCCTATACCAAACACTCACTTCCTTAAAACCAGGAAACAGCCTTAAGGGGAGCATGACGGATGTGACATACATCCGTGACGTCAATCCTGTCCTCCAACCATATTGAGACACAATGCAGAAACCAATATTCTAGCACGACTACGCCCGTCCTCATGTCGCTAGGGAAAAGCAGCGTGCCCTAAACGGTGTGCACATGCCATCCTGGCCTGCTAGATCCCCAGACCTCAGCTCCATCGAGCATGTGTGGGACATGATGGGACGGCGCCTGACATCCAAGCCCAGCCCCGACAACGAGCATCGCCCAGCTACGACAGGAAGAACAACAAGGGTGGGATACCGTACCCCGGACTGACATTCAGCATTTGTAGGACGCATTTCAACGAATAAATGATAAACGCCAGAAATGCTGCACGTGTGGCTGTTCGGGGTGGTTATATTACTTATTAACGTGCCTGATATAAGTGTTGCATATAATATTCTGGACGTCCCGCGGTCTTGATGTTTTGATCAGTTCCACATGCCACCTCCTTCCTGTATACCAACTTTGGGGCAGATACGTGTTTCTATGGAGTGTTCTGAGTATTTCTACTAGTGTACTTAAGTTAACAGAGATCATCTCCAGTTCAACAAAACATCGTGTGTATACAGTAAACACATGGGTATTAATGCTGGATTTTTTACTCGAAACGGAATGGTTTGTAAGAACCTTCTTCAGTTCGATATTATATTTTACTTTCATGCTCAGAAAAAGGCTGTGTCCGAATTCTAGGTTACTTAGTGGCGCAATAGATAGTAACACAAAATTTGTTTTGATACAATTCGCAGACGTATTGTTCAGTTGTGTCAGTTGGTATTGTCAGCATGCATGCATGAGCTTCGCCACTTTGAAGTATATACCGTGTCTCCTACAATTAAATTTTATTATGATGCAGTGTTAATATTAGCTACAGGAATTAGGAATAAATAATTTCCAGATAACATTATTTGGATTCTTGGATAATTATTAATTTTCGCCTGTTAGATATGTAATTTCTCGAATAAACAAGTTTCGATTTACTGTTTTGTCAGATTACAGCCAATCTCCTCATTCCCTTGTCGGGGGTCTCTAAAGCTAATTTGTTAGCCACAAGTTTAAAAAATCGGATTCCACGTAAACTGTTTAAAAATATTGGTTCGGCAAGCGCTTATTAACGTTCCCCCAGCTTATGATCTAACTTAAAATAACGCCCATGCCTTACCTGGAATTCGAACCCAGAACCTCCCGCATCGTAGACCGGCGGTGCACCAACCGACTGCTCCGCGGGAGATCGGCGTTTAAGAATAAATATCCTTTTTTCTAATAATGTAATATGGCATTATTTGTAAATTTAATGGTTTGTTTTAATTCCACTGTATTATATATGCAATATGCACCGCGTATGCGTAAAGGTGACTGTAATTAACGTACGAGGCAAATTGCAAACCGGCCGTAGTGCTGAAATGTGTGTATAAAAATATTTGCAAGCTGTTTAACGATGTAAGCTCGGTTGATTTAACTTGTAAGCCGTCCTAAATTAGCCGCCCGGCAGAGGGCACGCACATTGAACAGCGATAATTAAAAACGTCATATTTCACTGAAAACGAGAAATTAGGGGTTAGGCGGTGATTGAATTGGTTCGTCATGACAAAAAAAAATAATTCAAAATTCGAGTGGAGGTTTAACGAAGCGAAATATTTCTGAAATACTCGTTTCTGCAAAACGTAGAGCAGATAGACTTGGGTTCTATAACGACCTGTATTTATAACTCACGTTTCAGGCCAAATATTTTCACAGAAACGAGCGAAGCTGTTCCAACACCTCAAGGAGAATAGCTACCCTCCGATATTTCCTTTGCAAATTTTTTGACACCCGCGCCAGCTGAACGCCAGTTCATTAGCGAAGTAGATTTCGCGTGTACAAAGAAAGCTGGTAGTGCTGCTGCGATAGGGGCTCCCCACTATGAAATGAGCACTTTCCATACCAACCTTCGAAAAATGTCACTACCCTACCTGCATACACATTAAGGGGCTGTTATGATATGATTTACGATTCTTTAATCATACCTTAACGGGGCTATATCGGCGTAGTCAGTTATTGATAACAGTTATGTAATGAACTCTATAGCAAAGGGGTTTACTTAACATTAAGTTTGTACAATATTATTTTAATATAAATATGGTAACATATGCGTGGGGGAGCTGTACAAATGTACTGTTATATTAATTTATATTAAATTATAAAAATTTTACCATCCACATTGTGAGTACAGTTTAATTGGAGAGTCCACACCTTGTTTATAATTCCGGAGGCTGATTAAGATGGCGGAAGTCGACGCCCGGACACACCCATCTTCAGTGGTCTTCTCGTTTCAATGGCNTTAAGATGGCGGAAGTCGACGCCCGGACACACCCATCTTCAGTGGTCTTCTCGTTTCAATGGCCCGACGACAAAATACACCGCCCACGGACTGCGCTGCCCTATATCGGCTGCGTTGTCCCCGTTTACAGGCCGGTGGAGGGGGTTCTGTCGTTTGCGACTTCATAACTAATTTCAGCAATCACGGCCCGTGTCCTGGATAAATATTTGAAGGCGTGATCAGGCAGGCCACTCAGCTAAGGCCTGATCACAACTCGTAACAAGATACACTGAATGCCATGTGCTCTGTGAAGTTGGTAAAGACGACGGGGGAAATCCGTTACAGGTTTTATATTTTAATTAAGAGTGTTTGGTGAACACCTGCGACTACTGAAATAATTTTCCTTTCGATTTCCTATTTTTAAGGGGTGTCATTTTAAGAATCAACAAACTCATAAAAATCTTTACTCGTCTAATAATTTTAGTTTCATTTTGCCGACGCATGAATGAAGTGGTATGGCCCACGGCGATTTTAATTTTAGGTATGGCGGAAAACTACATGGTTATTTCACAATTCGTTCTTAAGGGGAATTGATACCTTCCATCTTAGGTTTACAATTTTTTGTCTCCAAAACCTGGCAGTAGAGTATTTGTTTTGCGGGCCAACATGCCATAGGGTATAGCTTTGCACACTTACTTATGGCATAGGTTCTGTTCGTGTTGTCGCCTGTGTAGTCGTTTGCATAAAATAATAAACTTCTTATTCTCAGCTATTTCCTGTTAGAAAATGTTCACAGCAGTGGNCTGTGTAGTCGTTTGCATAAAATAATAAACTTCTTATTCTCAGCTATTTCCTGTTAGAAAATGTTCACAGCAGTGTAGCTGCGATAAATTCAGAATGTTTGGAAAAAGTTACTTGTGCTCTGTGGAGCCTAACTTTTTAAAAATATATAGATCTTCTGAATCAGAAGGAATATCGAGAAAACTGCTATAGTCCATTAATTGTNGCCTAACTTTTTAAAAATATATAGATCTTCTGAATCAGAAGGAATATCGAGAAAACTGCTATAGTCCATTAATTGTTACATCCAACTTTTCTGAAGCCCTGCCAAAGTTCTACGTTCAGGATATTCCTCCGCCTAATGCAAACAAATCTTAACCGAGTCTAGAAAATCACACCAAAGGGACAACTCACCGCCTTCGTGTGCACTCAGTGTAATAACATTTTGCATAAGGAATGTTTCTTTCTCTCTGTTTAACATTCATATTAATTTTAAATGAAATATTTTAATTTAAACATAAAAATTGGCAAAAGACCATTTCACCCAAAAAATAAGCTTCTGATGCATGACATATTTAAGAAACAAGCAAACACGTCATATATGTGGTGATGATTTTTCTAAGGTTTGATTTAAAAAATTGTGAAGAAACTGCAAATGGACTCTATAGGTTCTGTTAGTGTTATCGCATGTGTAGTCGTTCGCGTGAAATAATAAAATTTTTTTCTCAGCGGTTACCTTTTCGAAAGTTTTGACGGCAGCGAAGTTGCGAGAAATTAAAAATGTTTGGAATACAATTATCTGTGCCCTATTACGCGAAAAAATTTTTTTATACAATTCCTGAAACAGAAGGCGTAGCGAGAAAACTGCTCCATTCGTGGTTACTTAAAATTTTTCTGAAAACCTGCCAAAGTTCTACTTCCAGGATATTCCCCCGCTTCATGCAAACAAATCTTAACCGAGTTGGGAAAATTACACTAAAGGGAGAACGCACCGCATTCGTGCGCACTTTTGTTTGCTTAAGAACGTATTACCAACATACCTATTTTCCATCGTTTTTATTCATATTTATTGTAAATGATATATTACAACTTAATAATAAAATGTAAATAAAACTTCACTTTAACCGATGTTATTTTTTTGGTAAAGAAAGTATAATAAGTTAGTGATTAATAACATCATTAGAAAACAACCAAACACGTCATGGGGTGATTTTTCAAAGGTTTGATTAAAAATGTGTGAAGAAACAGAAAATAGGCTATAACTCCAAGATGAGTAGGGCATGTCCCACCTTAAGCAGGAATTGAAAAACGCTCAGTTCACTGTGAGCGTTGTATAGAAGTTAAGCCCCTTGTCTAAGAGGCGATGAAGGGGTGGCCGGAGAAGTGGAAAGGGGTGGTGGCAGGGAAGGGAATTAGCACGGGTGCGGTAATGGAGTAGGCCGTTGTTGTGGGCTCGTAAATTACGAAAAAGCCCCCCCNTTCTCACCCCCCCCCCCTCTTTTTTGCAGAAATTCTTCTTCTTCGCGTCATAATTTCGTGACAACGCACGATTACACGAAGTTCACATTTAAGGAGTTGTTTAATATTTTTGTGCGAAATTTTAATTTTGTGTTGTCTGCTTGTTGTAAAAATTCAAGGACCTATATATTTGTATTTTGTCAATAAGTTCCTGCCTTTTTGTAAGCCGGAGAAAACACACAGTAAAAAATTAGGTACAAACGTATTAAACAAGTGGTAATTTTTAAAATTTTTCTATAATCAAACATTTCCTATAATATCTCTGAAACTGAAATTGTGACACGAAAACGACGAATTTCTGCAAAAGGGGTGAAGTCGAGCCTTAAAATGGAGGTTTCGAGAACCAATGAAAGTGAAGCGAATGAAACGCCGGAATGAAGGGGCAAGGGAAACGGGAGATCCCCAAGGAAACGCGCCGAACAACGGCATCGTCCGGCACGATTCCCACATGCGAAAATCCGGGAGCGACCCCGCCGAGAAACTAACCCGGTTCGCCCTAGGTGGGAGGGCGAGTAGGCTAACCACTACACCACTGCGGCCCCCCACAACCTACGGAACTTCCACTTCATTTGCTCATCGCAAACCCTTGCTGTAACTGCGACAGTTACCATTCCAGCTGGCCACCCGTGGTCAAGCTGTATTGTTAATATTACGCACACAATTTCCACTAATTAAAATATAAAATAAACTTTTGTTTTTAAATACTATTCTATATCTATTCCACGATGAGCGAATCCCCGGCTATGCAAAACTTGTCGGGGTACGTGACAATACATGTCGTTCGTTGCCTTCGTGAAAAAACCTCGTCAAAAATATAATTACCTTGATTTCGAAAGCAATTTTTTTTTGCTCTTTGAAACAAAGTTGTTATTGATTTAGGTATATACCCTCCTTAAAACCAATTTTAAAGATATATTTGCATTAAAAATAATAAGTGGATGTGAGAGTTTTTTTTTTCTGTTGTGGAGTTACTAGGTTTACTTTTTTTTTTAAGATTATTTTTAAACATTCCTAGAGATACAAGCATTTCGTAGTCAATCAATGTATATATTTTTTTGNTTTTTTTTTAAGATTATTTTTAAACATTCCTAGAGATACAAGCATTTCGTAGTCAATCAATGTATATATTTTTTTGGTGTTATATTGGCATAAAAACCCACAAACAACAAATAATTGAATTGCACATCATTAAGCAAAAGAAACATTTTTTATATTTATAAACTCGGGCAGTTCAAACTTCTCAGTACACGAGTGTAGGTTTATCAATCCACAACGTACTGGTCTGCGTGCATTACGTTTATGGCAATGTAGAATTAGACAGTTATCAAAACGAAATTACAATCGAATATCTCAATTCTCCTTATATTGTAATNTTTTTTTTTAAGATTATTTTTAAACATTCCTAGAGATACAAGCATTTCGTAGTCAATCAATGTATATATTTTTTTTGTGTTATATTGGCATAAAAACCCACAAACAACAAATAATTGAATTGCACATCATTAAGCAAAAGAAACATTTTTTATATTTATAAACTCGGGCAGTTCAAACTTCTCAGTACACGAGTGTAGGTTTACCAATCCACAACGTACTGGTCTGCGTGTATTACATTTATGGCAATGTAGAATTAGACAGTTATCAAAACGAAATTACAATCGAATATCTCAATTCTCCTTATATTGTAATTATGAACTTGTACACATACTGTAACTAGAAACGTTTAAAATATTTAACCCCACATACATATTATATATACACACGAAAATAAATATATTTGTATATAACTTTTCCGATCACGCTTATTACAATATATATTAATATGATAGACTGACAACGTAAATCATCGGAAAGAGAAACTGGCATTGCCATGTCTTGCCAATTCTGTTCAATAACTCATTTAGCTGTAATAAAAATTAAGATCCCAGCATAAATGACTCTGTGACTTTACTTTCTTTTCTCGCGCCACGGTGACTGGGTGGTTAGACTGCTCGCCTCCCACCAAAGCGAACCAGGTTCAATCCTTGGCCGGTTCACTCAAAGTGGGAATCGTGCCGAACGATGCCGCTAGTCTCGGGGATCTCCCCCCCCCCTTCATTCCGGCGCTGCTCCATATTAACCTCACTTCAACGTAATTGACTCTCAAGACCTCGATGTTAAGAGCAGCCCAAATATCTTCCCTCACTCACATTACTTTATTTCCTCTCTGATGGGGATTTTTACTGTATGATCGCAATGCTCAAAATCGGCCAAGGTTCAGAAAGATGAAATTTGATTCTGAAAGATGAAATTATAACCTGATAAACAGTGATTTTTTAATTATTTACGCCTTTTTTTTATCGTAGTTCTGAGATGAATGCTATTGTTACTAGATCGCCTTACTCTCTGTGTCTCTGCGAGTTCACGTGTTATTTTGTGTTTATGTAAGTCTGTGTGGCTGTGTTTGCCTGTGTGTGAGTTTGTTTGTAAGTACGCAAACATTTTTTATTTACGTTCGCTGATTTTTACCAATCTCGGTGCACTTACAGTACTAGTTAAGGACACCCGAATCGTTTTAAAAATATTGACAATATAGGCATTTTAAATTGGAATACCATACCTACCGAATCGTTTCATTGATTTCAACCAAACTTGGTATGTTAACTGTGCATATTGCAATTAACTGCCATAATTCCTTTTCTACATTATATTATCCGACATTTTGTAGAGTGACGTGAAAATTATGTTCTTACGTTATGTCTTAAGAATTACTTAAATGATCCCCGTCAAATTTGGCATACAATAAATACCACGATATTCCATCATAAACAAAAATTATTTTAGTATGTCAAATGCTATTTTTCGAAATGGCAGCAATACATATATATTTATATTTTTACGTATCTTACAATACTTACGAATTCTGTAATTTTTTTATGTCCTGAATTTTATATTTTTAGAATAAGATTTTTTAATAATAGTGTAGCATGAAATTAATTTCATGTATTCTAGCAACCGGCTTCATGTGAATAAATTGAAACAATTGTAGTAGGTCGATATTTTATTCCTATTTTAACATATTAATTACAGTTTTTAAAATGCTTCTTTTTAAAAAAATTTAAGGTTGGTTTAAAAAATTTACTCTTTATTTTATTACTAAATGCTTCTTCTGGTAACTTATTCAAATACAGTGAAATAAANTTGGTTTAAAAAATTTACTCTTTATTTTATTACTAAATGCTTCTTCTGGTAACTTATTCAAATACAGTGAAATAAATAGTACGTTGCAAAATATATAAAACCTGTAAATAACATTTAAGTGTAAGAAAATATATGGTATTCTCTATCTCTTTTTTTAAAACAAATTTGTTGAACTCTTATTAACATTCAAAATTTCACCTCTTACAACGTTACGTAATGTAAAGTAATCTAAATAATCGATTTTATGAAAATAATATATGTGCGAATTTCATTTTACAAGTAATGTATTATTTTTTAATCTTCGGCAGACATAAACAAGTTTATCGATTCGATTGCAAATTAATTANATTTTACAAGTAATGTATTATTTTTTAATCTTCGGCAGACATAAACAAGTTTATCGATTCGATTGCAAATTAATTTTACATACTCAATAAACTTAAAATATTTACAGATATTTTGGCTTAATAGTTTTCAACAAAGTAATAACATTTTAGGATAATAAAGAACATTTGCAACGACAAACCCAAAACTTATAAACGTATTAGAATAAATTACTTAAATTCATTATTCATTCATACATCACTTATTTTTAAATTGAAAGGCAAAGTATTTAAAAAAAATTTGTATAAAGTTTTGTTTTCGTTTANATTCATACATCACTTATTTTTAAATTGAAAGGCAAAGTATTTAAAAAAAATTTGTATAAAGTTTTGTTTTCGTTTACGTAAAGAAAATATTCTTAGAAAACACATTGAAAACATAATTATAGTTCAGGGTGAATCATCTGAATTTGAAATTTCGTAAGTACGTTGATAATCATTGTATTTATGAGACCCATACTGAAAAATCTCAACATTGAATATTTTCTTTTAAACACGTGGAAAATTTCTTTACAAATATTTTAGTTTACTATTTGCGTAAAATAAAAATTTACACATAGTAAAATTGATAATTTTAGCATATATTTCTCTTTATTAATATTTCATTGAATTCAATCCTTTATATCCCATTTTGTACAAAATATCGTACACATTAAACTGATTGTCCTCTGTTCACGTTTACATTCAACAACAATTTAATTCGCTCAGAAAAAAAGTTTCTTGCGCGACATATGGAATCTTCGAGCAGCTGTTTAAGATTCTTTCCAGTCATTGCAACTACACACATACATAATCCCTGAGCATCGCACTGCTCTCATATAATTCATACATAATGAGTTGTGGTCCCTGGATCTTATCCAAAACCGGATTGATAAACTCCTTCTCTTGTGAANATATAATTCATACATAATGAGTTGTGGTCCCTGGATCTTATCCAAAACCGGATTGATAAACTCCTTCTCTTGTGAATACGTCAGTGTGTTTTTTCCTTGGTAACTTTAGTTCACAGTTTACAAATTATTACTTAGGAGTGAATGACCGATTTCAAAAAGTTTTTAAGTTACCACGTAACCAACGGGTTTCGAAAACTAAAATTCTCGGTTACAGCATCAGCGAACAATACATTTTTTAATTACTTCTTTATTCGTCTCTTGTCGTCTTTACACATACATAGAATTGAATCATAAAAAAATTATAGGAGTTTTAAAATTAAAAAAAAATACTACACGTGAACAACGTAAAGTTACTATAGAGTTAAAATGTCAGGAATTTAAATAACAATGATCACCTAAGAATATTCGTAATTAATATTATTATTTTATATGCTTTTTGATAAATTATTTTCACTGTTCGTAGATGGAGGCAGGGAATCTCTTTGATAGATAATTTTAGTTCTGCAATTTATTATAGTTTCAAGAGAAAATCAAATATATCAACTGGCAACACAGAATCGAGAAATGTTACCAATATAGCTGTTTAATTAACTTTCGTCTTAACCTATTTATTTAAAAAATTATGCTGAATTTCTTAAAGGCTTACATAACACGACAAAATGTTTAAAAGTTATGTTCACTTTAAATTTTCATGTGACGTCACATAATAAAAACAGCGAACTAGTTACTATTTAACTTTGTACATTCAATACTAAAATTTTCTATTGTCACAATACCAATTTTGGTTGAAATAGGTTAAGTGGTTCCTGAGAAATGAGACAGCATTAAAAAAGTTCGAAAGGCCACAATTCTGAAAACAATCTCCAGGCATGGTCGGAAACTTTAGAAAGTTGAGTGTCCTCTCTAAGTATTGCACGTTCATCGAGTCTGGTGAAACACGATGCACGAGTTCAAAAGTTTTCGGTGACACACAGGCAACATATAAACTCACATAAACACAGACTTGAATGCGTTGTCATGAGAAATTTCTTCCTTTCGAAAAAAACTTGTTGAAATATTTTGTAATTGTACAAGGAACTAGATGCCAAATATATTTTTGTAACACTGCAAATAAATTAGCGTAAATGTCACAAACCTTAGCGTGGAATGTGTAAACTATAAAATGTTGAATTTCAACAATCAAGTGTTACGGATTTCAAATTTATTATAAACACTGATCTACACAAACGATTTGGTATGTTTTCTAAAACAATTTTTTGTAAACATACAATATTTCTGCCTTAGAGTTGCAGGGAAAGTTTTGACAACCAGTTAAAAAATAATTCCTTATAACAATCGCGTGCGTGCGCGCACACACACACGCATATATATGTGTGTGTGTATGTGTGTATGTTATATATATATATATATATATATATACACCAGACTGGAATATACTTAGAGGCAACAGAAAATATATTTTTATAATTACCTAGATAACTGGCTGTTAACATTCTGTATATTGATGACACTGAATTAAAAAAAAATTCCATATTTATACCATAAGTTTACTTTTTTTTACACAATTATGTAAGACACCAGTCCAGTTAAGCCACGCAGTTTTTCTGGAGAAAGTACAAAAATTGGAATAAAAACAGTTGAAATTGAAGCCTTTTTTAAACTTTACCCAGTAAACTTTTATCAGTGCAATATAATTAAAAATTCCCGTAATATTGGAACTTACGCACCACTTTTGTCGACCAATAAGTTGCTATTTTTGGTGTACCAGCAGCCGACTTTATTGTGAATGGTAAGCTCTCAGTGTTTTCAATGATAATTACTTTTAATTCTCTGTTGTGTGCTTTCCCCCTTCCAACGCCGGAAGTTTTTATTTCTGTGATAGCAACTCGAATGTATTTTATTTTCAACACAAACATTACAAAACTCATNTTTTTTTACACAATTATGTAAGACACCAGTCCAGTTAAGCCACGCAGTTTTTCTGGAGAAAGTACAAAAATTGGAATAAAAACANTTCTGGAGAAAGTACAAAAATTGGAATAAAAACAGTTGATATTGAAGCCTTTTTTAAACTTTACCCAGTAAACTTTTATCAGTGCAATATAATTAAAAATTCCCGTAAGATTGGAACTTACGCACCACTTTTGTCGGCCAATAAGTTGCTATTTTTGGTGTACCAGCAGCCGACTTTATTGCGAATGGTAAGCTCTTAGTGTTTTCAATGATAATTACTTTTAATTCTCTGTTGTGTGCTTTCCCCCTTACAACGCCGGAAGTTTTTATTTCTGTGATAGCAACTCGAATGTATTTTATTTTCAACACAAACATTACAAAACTCATGCTATGTTTTAAAATGGTATATTTTTACCACCACGTTGAAGTGAACTGAATTCAACAAGTAACATGCCTATGTTTCTATGTGAAACATGTCATTTGCAAAGAAGCTATAAAATAAATTTCTGCCTTAATTTTGCAATATTTTTGTCGGTTTTCAATATTTCCGTGGCCGTGGTTAATCCTCAAGCACTTATTGAAAACAATAAAGGTGTGTTGGTGTTTGCGTTAAACTAAAAAAACAATAATAATTTCCCTCTTCTTCGTACGATACTTGGTCAGTTTATGTTAACTCAAACAGCAGGAACATTCTTTCAGATGCCGCCGTAGATTAGTTTATACGGATCTTCCAAGGTGTGGCACTACGTCGAACAATTACGGTGTAAATTTCTAATTTCAAAGTATTCATTTATGGATGGATTACTCCTTTTTGTGACTGACATAGTTTGAGAAACAGGCGGTTTTTAAAGTTCAGACGCTGGCGAGAAAAGTCAAATTTCATTAATTAAAAATGCATTTTACACCTGCACATGCATTAATGACGGCGATGTCGAACAGCAGATTCTCGGTTTTCGATAACACAAAAAAAAAACGGTTGNATTTTACACCTGCACATGCATTAATGACGGCGATGTCGAACAGCAGATTCTCGGTTTTCGATAACACAAAAAAAAACAACGGTCGGTTTCTGTTTCTTACAAAAAAAAGTTTAATCAAAATTTTGCTTAATAGATTATGTATGTATACCTGGTGAAATATTTACTTCAGCACATTTTGATGGCAACGGAGAGAGTAATTTTAGTAGCGCAAGGAAGGCAAACTTCTGAAAGCGAACGACGTGGCTGCCCTGCAGGGTGCTGTCAAGAAATTGACAAATGACTTCCGCCCTTAGAGACGTCCTTCGTTTTCATAGGTCCCGCCAAAATTATAACCTTGCGAGAGCCGAGAAAAACGTTTTACGTTATACGTATACACGTTTAATTAAAGCGCCCCTGTGACGTCGTAAGGAATAGGGTAACATGACGGGCAAAAAAAAAATTACGCGGGGGAATTTGGTGCGCGGTTGATGACGGAAACCTACGTGCCTAATCCTAAGCGTTCCTTCATACAGACTACCAACCTCACGGACCGAAATTAATAATTGATACGGCTGACACATGTATGGCATTCGTTAAGGGCAAGCTTCATCCACCAATTTGGATTATTGGTTTTTCTTGCTTATTTATATTTTTAAACATGAAAATTTTAAAAGTACTTCCAAAGCACTAGCTTTTGACTTTAAGCTGCGGTACACATATAAAAACTAAACTACGAACCCATAAAAATGTCACAATATTGATTCTACCAAAACTTAGCAGAACCGATGTTGTGACATCGCTATGAGTTGGTAGTTAAGTTTTTATGTCTGTTTTGCAGGAAAAACTCGATAGCTAGTGCGCTGTGGGTGTACTTTTCAAATTTTCATGTTTAAATATTTAAATAAACAAGAAAAACAAAGACTTCAAAATGGCGGGTGATGCTCGCCCTTAACAAAATTCGTAGGCGAACTACTTCTTGTGTAGCGAAGTACCGCCGAGATCTCACTTTCGTGATAAAACTGAGGGGGGAGGACAGAGAGAGTATGTAAGAAAATATCAATGGCAGCAGTTGCAAAATTACTTGAGTGAACTTATGCCTAAGCGAAATTATAAAATTTAACGACACAGTAATACATTAAATTTTCTTGGGAAAGGAAATTTTTCGTTTGAAACAAATATCAGCTGTAAGGAATCATCCCACAATAATAAAGCCTTACTATGTATAGTGATTTGGGATACCGTTGTACCAGCAAGGGCAGCGTTGCAGCGCCAGGATTATTACTAAAATTAAAATTAAAGTTTGAAGATTTACTCATTACGTAGTTCTTTAAAAACGAAAATACTAACCGTGAAGAAAACCTCAATGCCCCCCCCCCCCTTGGCATATTGGTGTAATGTCTTAATATTAAACGTCAACACGTGATACAAAAAGTTACCCTTAATAGTACAAAGATACACCAGACTAGTCTAAAGGTTTTGCACTTATATGTAAACTTGGCACAAATCTGCAATTTAACCTAAAAAGTAGTGGGATACACTCTAAATTCGAATAAGCGGAAAACTACTGATTCGCAGTGAAATTTAGCTCTACTCGCATCAGAGGAAAATGATTCCACTTAGAATCGGTGGAAAACCACGGGCGGTTTTATTGAAATAATTTCACTTTTTGAGTAACAAGCATCTGCGTGCGGATAATTAAATATTGTTTTTATTGAATTCAGCAACATCATTACGAGAAATAACACATATTTCAGAGAGTAATTGTTCATATTTTGCAATTTAACGTAATTTAAAAAAAATAAAAGTAANACCATTACCTCACCGACTGCACTATCAAGCTAACGTTAACTGTAAGGGAGGAAATGTAAGTATTACCTATTTTATCATAATTGTGTGCATTTAAAATGTGTGTCCTTTATTTTCGTTTTTAGTTTAATTGGTAACATTAGGATTATTAATACTAATAGTACGCATGAATGCACTCACTTCGCAACATTAAATACGCTTTAAACCTTCAAACNATAGTACGCATGAATGCACTCACTTCGCAACATTAAATACGCTTTAAACCTTCAAACCGACCACTATGTTGATTACGAGAAAACGAAATGAAAGACTGAATGTTCACGTTGCCTCGTAAAACGGGTATTATGAAAGACAAACCTCTCTTTAAAGAAATATATGTTTCATGAGTTTTATTAGTTAATGAGTTATTTAATTTGACACGCATTGTTTAATTAATCCCCACTCAAAAAACAAATCACTGAAAAATAGCGAATGAAATGGTTGATGAATCAGTGGAAAAAGTCACTGAAAAAATACTGTTTGAGAGGAAAACTGGCATTTTTTTCACTAATTCATCGATGAACTGATTGAAGTGACTGCTGAATAAGCCAGGGGCTCTCAACTTATTTAAACAGCGAAATCCTCACTGATTCAGATTTAGGGTGTAACATGCATTTATTTACCCACGTGTTTTTGTATTCATTCGAAAAACCTCTCGAATTAGTTTTCAACTTTCGCTTTCCCTGGTATTCGTGAAAATATTAAGCGCAAATTGTTATGTTTTGGTGAATCACTGACCTAGACTGTTAGGAATCGTGGTTTAGAATGTTTTGTTTAGAATGTATTTCCCTCACGGCATACACGTTTGAGCAGGGGCACTACTCAAACTAGTTTCGAAAAGTAACACACAAAAATTCTGCTTTCTTTCGTCATCACAGCATCCCATGACACCCACGTAGAAGAAATTTTAATAACGAAGTTAATTAGACTGTTTTTNTTTCTTTCGTCATCACAGCATCCCATGACACCCACGTAGAAGAAATTTTAATAACGAAGTTAATTAGACTGTTTTCTCGTAAAAGAAATACGTAACTAGCATCAGTCTGCTGAGTAAGCTCTACGCTTTTTACGGCCGACCTATTTACACTGCATGCCAGAAATTTGCATGAACCAACAATATCGCAGGTGCGCGAAATATCGCAGTCACAAGCAAACATAACAAGCACTTNGCCAGAAATTTGCATGAACCAACAATATCGCAGGTGCGCGAAATATCGCAGTCACAAGCAAACATAACAAGCACTTTTATTCGACCCGTGAAAGCTGACTGTTCAAGAATGTACAATACGTGCCTGAGAACAGTAAATAATAAACCGCAATTCACATATTCACATTTGAATAGCCACGTTTCCCGACGTCAGTTAGGATTTTACTTCTACGTATTACCCTAATCGATGATATTGAGGGAGCGTAAAGATAGAAGACTGCAAAAGAGGGCATGGCAAACCGGTATAGCAAGTACTNCTAATCGATGATATTGAGGGAGCGTAAAGATAGAAGACTGCAAAAGAGGGCATGGCAAACCGGTATAGCAAGTACTGCGGCACGAATCTATGAAAGTTGACTATAGATTTCACAATTAAGCGGTAACCATCGTGCGTCAGGCATCAGCTTGTTTACCTTCTGACTGCACCCTAAATTCGAATCAACGGAAAACCACTGATTCGCAGTGAAATTNCGAATCAACGGAAAACCACTGATTCGCAGTGAAATTCAACTACTCGAATCAGTGAAAATGGCTCCGCTTAGCATCAGCGGAAAACCGCTGGTTGTTTCAGTGAAAGAATTTCACTGATTGAATAAGCGACCGGCAACTGCAGTGGCGAATTAAATCTTACTTTTATTGAATATAGACAAATAATTACAAGGAGCAAACATCTTTACGACAGTTAACTATTTATATTGCGCAATTTACCGTAATTAAAAAAAAAAGTAAAATATTTCCACAGTTGGCCGGGAAATGAACACACACTCACACATACCCGCATAATTTCGCTTTAAGATCGACACCTTACCATCTGAGATATCAAGTCTACTTGGCATTTAAGAAGAAAATATACATCTTACATTTTTTTTACAGAAATTCGTGTAAGTTTCAATTATTTGCTCTTTATTTTCGTTTTTAGTTTGATTGGTATCGTTAGGATTGTTAAAAAGAATAGTATATAGTAGTGCACTCTCTTCACAATATTATATGCAGTTCAAACAGAGCACTCTGATGATTACATGAAAACGAAATGGAAGACTTAAAATTTGAATGAAATACTGAATGTTCATGTTACCTCGAAATGGTGTTTTGAAAGACTAAACACATTTTAGAAAGTGTTTTGTATTGGTTTTTCTTTTTTCAATTACTTGAAAAATGTTGTTTAATGTCCATTTATAGNACATTTTAGAAAGTGTTTTGTATTGGTTTTTCTTTTTTCAATTACTTGAAAAATGTTGTTTAATGTCCATTTATAGACGTTGTTTGACGGCCATTTTTACACGCCGTTTAACTAATCCGTCGGTCAAAAAACAAATCACTGAAAACCAGTGAAAAAAAATGCTGATGAATAAGTGGAAAATGTCACTAAATTAATAAGTGAAGGAAAACTGGCTTTTTTCACTGAATCATCAGTATAATTCCCTGAAGTAACTTTTGAATCAATCAGGTACTCTTAACTGATTGAAACAGTGAAATTCTCACTGATTCAAATTTAGAATCACTGTAAAGTGAGCACTTTTGAGGCCCTAGTTGCTTTTTTCCTATCAGCCATTTTTATCCTTCCACCACTTTTTAAAATAAATATTGCCATGTTCGTAATAAACATACTGCATATATTTCACCAGACTCGAAAGTTAAAGTCTAATACTACAATAGAATATGTTTATTGACTTTTATTCCAAATAAGGGGGCTTCAAATAGTGCTCAGTTTACCGTGAATCTCTACATATATAAAAATGTGTCCGTTTGTTCGGACGCGTATAACTCCCAAAAAAATCAACAAATTTTCATTCTGTTTTTATATAAACCTTCCTTTCGTTCCCACGAGTGTTTGTACATCTTTATTTTTTATCTGTATTACCTGCAAAGGTACTAAAATCTGCAAATAACCTCATTTTTACCATGCTTTCGCGTCAGGAAGCGCCTTTGTTGACAGCTGTCTGTTTAAACATTTCAGTTTGTTGTTCTCAATGTTTTATACATATATAAATATAGTCATATATACATATACTTCTTTCAATTAAATTCACAGGAATGAATAGAACCAAAATCTTTTATGCCACAGCAACGCGTGGCCGGGTAAGCTAGTAAGCTATAGAAAAGATTAGCGTTTAGTGCCAAACTCCAGTGGTTCTATTTGCATGCGAGTAAATTACGGTTTCTTATCACGATCTTTGCTAGAGTGAACTGTAGTGTAACCGTATCAACTCACGAAACTTGTTTTCGTTCATATTTCTGTTCGTGTAAATTTTTAATTGCACTTTTGATCATCATAAAATTTTTCCGGGCAATTTTTTAAAAGGCTGTGCTTAAAAATTACCCTAAGTTGCGATAATTGATATATTTATATATATTTATATATGTATTTATATCGTAATATCCTGGGGATGAATCTAATTTTTTAAAATTTTACTTAATCGATGCATAAACAGTCTTCACATTGACGACAATGTTAATTTTGTACGTAGCCGAAGAATACAAAATTAAATTTTAAACATATACTCTTTAGTGTAGAATTAACAAGTGTTTAATTTTCGCTGTCAACATGTATAGCACAATCTGCTTCTAATAAAATTCTTTTTGTGGGAGTAAATTTTCCTCCCTTGCTCCGTCGTCGTGCTAAAAAAAAATTTAAAAACCAGTTGCTGTACAAACATTGTAATCACTGAGTTGCAGTTAACAGGCAACATTAATATTTTAAGGTGAATTAGGTTTTTTAAGCAATTAACAGACAGCAGTGATTTTTAGTGAATAATATTTATAAACAGTTAACAGGCAGCAATATTTTTTTTCTTTAAGAGTTCTCACAAATAAATTGCATTAATTATTGTTTTAGTATCATAAGATTACTATGCAGTCAACAGGAAAAAGTATCTTAAGGTTAATTTTACATATATAACTTTTTTTTTATTTGAAAATATTACTTGTAGGATTTTATTTATAAAAATAATTATTATAATTTATACTTACGACAAGGAGCAAAGTCTCTTTATTCCATCGACAAAATGCTGCAGTGTACCACATCCGCTTTCCAAAAGTTAACTCTGGAACATTACCATTGCAAGTTAAAATCAATAATTAAGTACAGTAATAAATAAAGTATTGATATAACGTTTCGACTGTTGCATACTGCGNGACAGCAGTGATTTTTAGTGAATAATATTTATAAACAGTTAACAGGCAGCAATATTTTTTTTCTTTAAGAGTTCTTACAAATAAATTGCATTAATTATTGTTTTAGTATCATAAGATTACTATGCAGTCAACAGGAAAAAGTATCTTAAGGTTAATTTTACATATATAACTTCTTTTTTATTTAAAAATATTACTTGTAGGATTTTATTTATAAAAATAATTATTATAATTTATACTTACGACAAGGAACAAAGTCTCTTTATTCCATCGACAAAATGCTGCAGTGTACCACATCCGCTTTCCAAAAGTTAACTCTGGAACATTACCGTTGCAAGTTAAAATCAATAATTAAGTACAGTAATAAATAAAGTATTGATATAACGTTTCGACTGTTGCATACTGCGAGGGGGATTCACGTGCCTGACAAACACTCGTAAAGTTTCATTCCGTCCTTAAAACCAAATGAAATTAATGAGAAGTTCAATCTGACTTGCCAGAGGACGCGGATTGGCCAAAACACTTGTATTCCGTCGATCGTAGCGCTGCGCCCTGGTTCACGGCTGTGGAAAGAGGCAGATTTCAATTCGACTGGAGCCTCGGGTAGCTGCGAAATTTAAATAGGAAATTCCATGTTTAGGAAATTTCGCTTCAGTGCGTTAATTTTAAAGATAAAAGCTTTTCAAACAAAATTTATTTTTCACGCATTTTTTAGGAGAAGATCCCCACCACCAATATACGCTGGTGAAGGAAAATTAAATGTATAATTACTATACCTATTATTATGAATGGTATTATGAAGTGAATTGTGAAGAATCGGTTTAATGTTGCGTTATCTGCAGCAAATCCACCTCATATTCATTGTAATAAATTAATACCTAGGTATGGTACTGCAGATAATATACTTGTAATTACTGTTGCTCCTCAGAATGATATTTGTCCTCATGGCAATACATATCCTATAAAAGCGGTTATTATCACTAATAGTAATATAATAACACCTGTTGATCATGTTTGAATAAATTTTTATTATCCATAACATAAACCTCGGCCCACATGTAAATAAATACATACAAAAAATATTGATGCTCCATTAGCATGTAGTGTTCGTATAATAGATCCATTATTTACGTCTCGACAAATATGTCTAACTCTATTAAAATCTATTTCGATATTAGGTGTATAATACATTGCTAGAAATAATCCGGTTATAATTTGAATTATTAAACATAATCCTAATAATGACCCAAAATTTCATAAATCCAATATATTTTGACCATAGGTGAAAACTCGATCGCAGAATCAGCACTGGCGACAACCAGTCAGCGATGATGCAGGTCGCGGCTCCATGATCTTTGAGGTCCAAGGCAGGTTTTCGTATTAGTAATTCGTCTTCCTGGTATGAAGAGAGAGAGAGAGAGAGAGAGAGAGCGCTTCCAAATCGCTGTTCGCTTCACGGTGTCAGAACGTCAACTGTAATTTTTTTCTATATAAATGCGGTTTTTTTCACTAAAGAGCTTAGCTTGTAACCACAAACGGCCTTCTGCCACAAAATTTATATGAGAAAAATATGGAAGCACTCTGAGAAAACCCACATATTCGTTCACCCCCGAAAGAAAACATGCAGATAATTACATAACAATACGTTATTTAAATAGCCATGTAGTCATATGTATATATAAATTTAAAATAATTATATATTCCCATATTTATAAATACATAATTATGGATAGAATTAATTAAAAACGATTTCATATTTATATTTTTTATGTATACATGAATATGCATACATGATATGCATGAATATGTATAATGATGACAAGCATGCATTAGCATTGTCAGACTGTTGAAAATACAAAATCGTTCGGCAGATGACATAAATCATTTATAAAATTACAGCATAAATTTTACGTCCTAGAAAAAATTAATTTTTCCAGTGGTTGGTGTAAGAGTTAATGCTGCAATTAATTAATTTTAAATTCATATTCACTGTTATAATTCAACATTATGCATGAAAAAATATGAATCGTAAATCAATAAAACCAGTTCATCGTTCCAAAGCATGACAACATAAAAACAATAAAATGAAACTTGTTTACAGTTTGTGCAATCACAGTTAATATGATGGGGGTGAAGCATCAAACTCTAAAAGACTATACCTACGACCCTGATTTTAAAATGATATTATTCATGTTATTGAAACTTTACGTATCACATACAATTAGATCTTCTTTTGATTGCCTAACTTTGCTTAAAAAAACGATGGTTTTGAAAACGTGATTAACTATATAAGTTACCGGGATTCTACAATTGAAGTTTAAATAAAACTAGGCATAATGAATATTCACAATTTCATTAATATTATTCACAATTTTGCAGTACCAAACGCAAAAGACTTGAAAATTGTCATATTTAATGCGGAAACCACTTTTAACATATTTCCTCACTTATTTTAATAACAAAGACACTTAGCCTCATTTTTATTAATTTTTATTACTAACAAAATATTTGACTTCGATGTTTAATTGACAAAAGGTTTGATAACTAAGTCACCATGATGACAGAGTATGACTTCAAGTGTGGTTTGCGCAAGTTCAACATAACACTCGCCTAAATAAATGTTTCCATTATGATTTTGATGCATATTACTGTCGAAGAATCATGAGAAACTAACTACCGTTTATGTGATAGGTTTATAATAAATAAGGGTTATTTCCTTTTACAATGCACACAACCAATAAACACCCAGAAATTATCTTGCCTAGAAAATCTTGCAACATTGCATTTACTTCACTAATCACTTAAAAAATCATACGTTTATACAAAGAATCTTTAATTATTTGCATAATGTACTCTTATCATTAAACTAGTCACTATGCAAAAAAAGTCAGTGAAACTAATTCTTTGATGTTTCAGTTCTACACTTATAAAAACTGTTGCTTACCGAAGTTGTAATCAATTTTATAATCTTATTGTGTGTGTCATGTATGTTCCTGACTTATTTTAACTAGACCTATTATTGAAAAGGAGTTGAGGGAAGCAAGA
The DNA here is from genome assembly GCA_002778355.1 of Clitarchus hookeri. Lineage (NCBI taxonomy): Eukaryota > Metazoa > Arthropoda > Insecta > Phasmatodea > Phasmatidae > Clitarchus > Clitarchus hookeri. The sequence continues at coordinate 98,856 of NQII01005363.1, forward strand.
TATGCTGACAGGAAGCCTGATTTTAATTATTTCCTGTATGACGTATATTATTTTATCAAAATAAAAGGTTTTCTTTGAGATATCCTTAAGTGTTTGTCACAATAAAATACCTCCAGTGGTATATGTTGCGGCGCCAGAGNAAAGGTTTTCTTTGAGATATCCTTAAGTGTTTGTCACAATAAAATACCTCCAGTGGTATATGTTGCGGCGCCAGAGTAAAGTTATTACTGTATGAAATTAGGCCTTACTTTTTTTTCCAAATTTTCAAGGCTCATAGTAAAAAAAAAGTACCTGATCCCAACTCACTGTCTAAGATTGAGAACATTTTAGAATTGGTCATATGATATGGAAACGTGTAAGATATCTGAGTTTACATTTAAAAAGTTTTTTTTTGCAAACAGNTTTAGAATTGGTCATATGATATGGAAACGTGTAAGATATCTGAGTTTACATTTAAAAAGTTTTTTTTTGCAAACATAAATATTTAAATTTATTTAAACATAGAATGCGTATTTTTCCAGCAATTTTTTTTCAGGAAGGATAGAAAATTTTGGGGTCCGGGCACATCGACACAGTACAGTAGAGTGCTGTTCTGTGCTGGTGACATTCTGAAATCTTATTGGCCGCACATACGTCTGCACTGATACCACTTGTCACGTGGGCCAATAATATTTCAAAATAGTACCAGCACAGCGCAGCACTGCATCGCACTTCATCAACGTGTTTGGACCNTGGTGAAGGAAAATTAAATGTATAATTACTATACCTATTATTATGAATGGTATTATGAAGTGAATTGTGAAGAATTGGTTTAATGTTGCGTTATCTACAGCAAATCCACCTCATATTCATTGTAATAAATCAATACCTAGGTATGGTACTGCAGATAATATACTTGTAATTACTGTTGCTCCTCAGAATTATATTTGTCCTCATGGCAATACATATCCTATAAAAGCGGTTATTATCACTAATAGTAATATAATAACACCTGTTGANGGCAATACATATCCTATAAAAGCGGTTATTATCACTAATAGTAATATAATAACACCTGTTGATCATGTTTGAATACATTTATATGATCCATAACATAAACCTCGGCTCACATGTAAATAAATACATACAAAAAATATTGATGCTCCATTAGCATATAGTGTTCGTATAATTCATCCATTATTTACATCTCGACAAATATGTCTAACTCTATTAAAATCTATTTCGATATTAGGTGTATAATGCATTGCTAGAAATAATCCGGTTATAATTTGAATTATTAAACATAATCCTAACAATGACCCAAAATTTCATCAATCCAATATATTTTGACCATAGGTGAAAACTCGATCGTAGAATCAGCACTGGCGACAACCAGTCAGCGATGGAGCAGGTCGCGGCTACATGATCTTTGAGGTTCAAGGCAGGCTTTCGTATTAGCAATTCGTCTTCGTGGTATGAAGAGAGAGAGAGAGCGCTTCCAAATCGATGTTCGCCTCACGGTATCAGTACGTCAACTGTCATTTTTTTCTATATAAATGCGATTTTTTTCACTAAAGAGCTTAGCTTGTGGCCACAAACGGCCTTCTGCCACAAAATTTCTATGAGAAAAATATGGAAGCACTCTGAGAAAACCCACATATTCGTTCACCCCCGAAAGAAAACATGCAGATAATTACATAACAATACGTTATTTAATATGCATGTAGTCATATGTATATATAAATTTAAAATAATTATATATTCCCATATTTATAAATACATAATTATGGATAGAATTAATTAAAAACGATTTCATATTTATATTTTTTATGTATACATGAATATGCATACGTGATATGCATGAATATGTATAATGATGACAAGCATGCATTACCATTGTCGGACTGTTGAAAATACAAAATCGTTCGGCAGATGACGTAAATCATTTATGAAATTACAGCATAAATTTTACGTCCTAGAAAAAATTAATTTTTCGAGTGGTTGGTGTAAGAGTGAATGCTGCATTTAATTAATTTTAAATTCATATTCACTGTTATAATTCAACAGTATGCATGAAAAAATATGAATCGTAAATCAATTAATCCAGTTCATCGTTCTAAAGCATGACAACATAAAAACAATAAAATGAAACTTGTTTATAGTTTGTGCAATCACAGTTAATATGATGGGGGTGAAGCATCAAACTCTAAAAGACTATACCTACGACCCTGATTTTAAAATGATATTATTAATGTTATTGAAACTTTACGTATCACATACAATTAGATCTTCTTTTGATTGCCTAACTTTGCTTAAAAAAACGATGGTTGTGAAAACGTGATTAACTATATAAGTTACCGGGATTCTACAATTGAAGTTTAAATAAAACTAGGCATAATGAATATTCACAATTTCATTAATATTATTCACAATTTTGCAGTACCAAACGCAAAAGACTTGAAAATTGTCATATTTAATGCGGAAACAACTTTTAACATATTTCCTCACTTATTTTAATAACAAAGACACTTAGCCTCATTTTTATTCATTTTTATTACTAACAAAATATTTGACTTCGATGTTTAATTGACAAAAGGTTTGAAAACTAAGTCACCATGATGAAAGAGTATGGCTTCACACGTGGTTTGAGCAAGTTCAACACAACACTCGTCTAAATAAATGTTTCCATTATGATTTTGATGCATATTACTGTCGAAGGATCATGAGAAACTAACTACCGTTTATGTGATAGGTTTATAATAAATAAGGGTTATTTCCTTTTACAATGCACACAACCAATAAACACCCAGAAATTATCTTGCCTAGAAAATCTTGCAACATTGCATTTACTTCACTAATCACTTAAAAAATCATACGTTTATACAAAGAATCTTTAATTATTTGCATAATGTACTCTTATCATTAAACTAGTCACTATGCAAAAAAAGTCAGTGAAACTAATTCTTTGATGTTTCAGTTCTACACCTATAAAAACTATTGCTTACCGAAGTTGTAATCAATTTGATAATATTATTGTGTGTGTCATATAAGTTCCTGACTTCTTTTAACTAGACCTATTAATGAAAAGGAGTGGAGGGAAGCAAGATATGCTGACAGGAAGCCTGATTTTAATTATTTCCTGTATGAGGTCTATTATTTTATCAAAATGAAAGGTTTTCTTTGAGATATCCTTAAGTGTTTGTCACAATAAAATACCTCCAGTGGTATATGTTGCGGCGCCAGAGTAAAGTTATTACTGTATGAAATTAGGCCTTACTTTTTTTTCCAAATTTTCAAGGCTCATAGTAAAAAAAAAGTACCTGATCCCAACTCACTGTCTAAGATTGAGAACATTTTAGAATTGGTCATATGATATGGAAACGTGTAAGATATCTGAGTTTACATTTAAAAAGTTTTTTTTTGCAAACAGAAATATTTAAATTTATTTAAACATAGAATGCGTATTTTTCCAGCAATTTTGTTTCAGGAAGGATAGAAAATTTTGGTGTCCGGGCACATCGACACAGTACAGTAGAGTGCTGTTCTGTGCTGGTGACATTATGAAATCTGATTGGCCGCACATACGTCTGTACTGATACCACTTGTTACGTGGGCCAATAATATTTCAAAATAGTACCAGCACAGCGCAGCACTGCATCGCACTTCATCAACGTGTTTGGACCNACGTGGGCCAATAATATTTCAAAATAGTACCAGCACAGCGCAGCACTGCATCGCACTTCATCAACGTGTTTGGACCCTAAGCCTTCTGTAGAAATTACTTGAGGAAATACACACAAACAGATAATTTATTAGAAAACATTAGTTTAGCTATTTATTGTATACTATTGACGGAGAGAAAATATGACTCACTATTGCCTGTAATTGATAGCTGAAGCCATAATTATTTATCATTGAAGATTGAGATTATTGAATAAAATTTTATTTTTATTCAAAGTGTTAAAAGATCCAAGATGCGATATTACTAACACTTAGTGTGATATACATCAGACACATATGCGGGACTTAAATTGTTACCTCGTACAAAATACAAACGTAATAACTTTGGTGTAGTGTATATCATTTTACTTAATTCTATTTAACTCACACATTCATTACTCTATATTTTTGTTACAAATTGTAAAATTTTCATTTAATATAAATGCACGTTTTTTTTTAAAGTTTGGCACATTTTGTGTCCTAATTTTTATATGAAACGTCTAAACAAAATGGCTGTTTGTTATACGATATTAGATTACCATTAAAAAGTAAGCCATCTAAGGAAATTTTATCTTCATGTAAGAATACGGATCATCAAATTTTTTGAACTGAAACTATTATACATTTCGAAACGTCTTTACTACTGTATTTGCCGGGCGNAATACGGATCATCAAATTTTTTGAACTGAAACTATTATACATTTCGAAACGTCTTTACTACTGTATTTGCCGGGCATCTAACTAGATATTTGACAATGGACTGACTTGTGAGAATTCTGTGGGACTCATTTGAGGACATGCTGTAATTCGAGGATGCATGTTGAGTTATATTCGCAAATGTGTCGCAATTTATCAGACACACCGTGAAGAACTATAAACATATAACAAATCTCCAAGAAAACAAGNAATACGGATCATCAAATTTTTTGAACTGAAACTATTATACATTTCGAAACGTCTTTACTACTGTATTTGCCGGGCGTCTAACTAGATATTTGACAATGGACTGACTTGTGAGAATTCTGTGGGACTCATTTGAGGACATGCTGTAATTCGAGGATGCATGTTGAGTTACATTCGCAAATGTGTCGCAATTTATCAGACACACCGTGAAGAACTATAAACATATAACAAATCTCCAAGAAAACAAGTTCCGAGTACCACACAATCAATAAACGTGTGTCTGTACACACAAAATTACTATTTAGTATGAGTAAGTTTGAAATACAATTACAAAATTAAAATAATACGATAATGTTGCTAGGAATTCAAATGTAGGTACGTCGACATATAGATTTATTAACAATGATGTATTAGTTTTAATATTTGTATAAAAATACACCATCACGAATTAAAATAACCTATTCGTACACTTTTATGCCTACTGTATCACCGTATTAACATCATAGAACAACTTGAAAGACGAATGTTCAAGGTACAAATTTACCATGAAAATACACACAGGTACAATTTTTCAATGACTATACTTGAGTAAACGTATTCTAAAAAAGTGTTAAAGTAATTGAGTTACTTACATTGACGCATGAGTAATTTTACACTGAGGGTATCATTTTACACTGACAACGTGACTAAAGTTACATTGACAAATGTGATTTACAATTATCGTTCACAAAATAACTTAGGTTGAAAAAATTAAATGGAAACATTCATATACACAAACCTGTCTGTTTAATCTTCACAGAGATACTTTAATGTTATTTATACAAATATCTGCACTTAATTTGATTATGCACAGTGCCTATTACGCAAATGACAAAAAAATACATTTTTCTTTTAATTTGCATATTGTTGTATCGCGTAAGTAAGTACAAAAATGTACTTACACTAGTGACGAACTTATACACAGAAAAATTCACAATCCTAAGTCTTGGCACAATGCATCAATGCAAATTTTCGTTAGGTTAAATAAAAAATAAAAAATCAATGTTTTTACCTAATTTATTCATTCATATCGATCAATTTTTTTTTTTTCAATCGTTGTTAGTCAAATCTTTATTCGACTGTCAGTTTTCTGNTTATTCATTCATATCGATCAATTTTTTTTTTTTCAATCGTTGTTAGTCAAATCTTTATTCGACTGTCAGTTTTCTGCATGTCTGAGGTTGACGACGAGGAATATTTTAAATAAGAAAACATTTCTGTAGCAGTTTGAATGTAAAATTACACATTTTCATTTGTAAAATTACTTTCAATGGAACATCAAAGCTAAATATAGTTTTGGTTTTCTGTATATTTTCAGTATGGTCCTAAATATGTGTGGTTTGCAATGTTAAGAGTTTTAATATTTTTATTTCATCTAACAAATAAAATAGGTATAAAATTAATACAGCCTACAGCTATAAGGACAATTTATATTTTACACGTTTGGTAGATTTTCCACATTTACGCCTTGGCATTTGAATACACAGCCAAAAACAGTTTATTCTGACTTATAACTGTGAGAAAGACATTTCTTCCAAAGATAAATAATCCAATGACTAGAAGTGTTTCCGTGTTACTTGCAAGTCACGGAAAACCATGCTCGAAATTAAAAATGAATATGTTTCTCACAGTAGATGACNTGTTTCCGTGTTACTTGCAAGTCACGGAAAACCATGCTCGAAATTAAAAATGAATATGTTTCTCACAGTAGATGAAATTCGGAAAATGCCCTACAAAGAAGGCGATGATCATGTGTGTACGGCACGGCACGTGAGCTTCTACGACTCTGCCTGGTAGGCACAGTGTCCGAGTACGACTCGCCCGGTACGGGGAATTTTAGCCACAAATTTGGAAAACTTTTTTCTGGTGCATGTACATATGTTGCAAATTTAAATCTGTGCGTAGAAAAATGCTAGCAGACCCTACTGATTTTGTTTTACATAAAACAAACTATTTTTTTTCGGACTGCTTGCAGAATTAGGCACACATATATTGTGTTTCAACTCATTTTTACAAATAAACACACTCAAAATGTATCTGTGTATTTTTACAACAATAACTCACGAAATACTACTATTGTTTAGCAGAGTAAAGAAATTGAAATTTTGCTTGTTCTGATTGTCTTTTTTTTCTTTTTTTCTTTGTGTAAAATCACTCCTAAATTTTAGGTGTTTAAATATGCCTAGTTCGGCGGAGACACTTTGTGGCGTACATTTGTGTTAAACAATTTTTTACTCAACGAGGCAGAAGATAGTGAATCACCAAACAGCTNGACACTTTGTGGCGTACATTTGTGTTAAACAATTTTTTACTCAACGAGGCAGAAGATAGTGAATCACCAAACAGCTGAGGCTGGGGTGTGTACAGTATCTCACTACATGCCATCAAACCAGCATAGTTTTTTTCAATGCAGTCAACGATGCTACTAACAAATCGAACGCCAGCACGAAATAATCCAAGCTAGTAAATGCCTTGTATTAGTAAATGGAAATCTCTGCAGCAGGATTCAAGCAGTTTATAAACCAGTCTTCCATTTTCATTAATTATTTCTAATGACCTGAAAATTTCACAGATTCGTTTGGGGACAAGCTGGACTTATCATTTATCTGCGTTGCTTTCGCGATTCGGCCAGTTATTTATTTGACACGCCGTAGAAGGCTCGTGTGCCTATAGCAGATCCGTAACGAAAGAAGTGACCAATCACAGACAAACAATACAAATGTCGCTGACAACCAGCCTATGAGATAACGACAGTGGCGTGAAAAAAACGTAAATTCCACTATGAAGTCTAGCACAGAATTCTTTGAAACAGGAAGTTGCTCAGGTTCGCAATAATTTTACTTCCTTCTAAAATGAAAACTCACTTGTTACAAAAATAAGTGTAATCCTCCTGCTTTGAAAAGGAAATTCCCTTGACAGGTAAACCATGATCTAGGTCCTAAACACAGATTGTTATAGGATAATTACGTTGTGTTAACTTGTCCTGATTTTCATTAAGTCCCTCAAAGTAACGATTTGTTCATAGTAAGCACAACTGTATTAAAATATACACAGTTTTAAGGCAGTTTTCCCTTCACCGCTTATGTCCATTACACCCAGAAATAAGTAGATTACATCCCCCAACTGCAGAAGTCTATGAACTATCTAAAACATTATGATGTGACATGTGTGCCGTGGATAACAGGCGGATTTTAACTCACTTGGAATATTGCATGTTGTAATATACGTCTAGTACAGATGATCAGCAGCAGGTAACGATTAGCTTGAACTGCAGATCAGTAATGCCGGAATTCGGTGCGTGATGTTGCCGCAAGAGTATTAAATAGGTTTTTATATAGTAACAAAACATTAATTTGTTAAAAAAACATATTAATATACAATCGTGTGTGATTGACTGGACGCAGGACGAGTAAATTCATTTGAACAACTAGTGTTTATGTCGTTAACATTCCCACGCACTCGTATTTCGTTCACGAAATACAGTCCATTCACAGTAACTTCAAACTTTTCTGAAACCCTGCTAAAGTTACTTTTCCAGGAAATTAGTCCGCCTCATTCGAGCAAAGCTTAACCCAGCCTAGAAAATGACACCAAAGGGGCAGCACACTGCGTTCGTGTGCAATCAGTTTAATAATAATTTGCATAATAACGACTTCTTACTAGGCATTACCAAATCACTTACGTTCTCCATGCATTTATGCAAATTGATTAGAAATGAAATACTATATTTAAAAAATAATTATATTAAATAATTAAATTATTATAAATTATATAATTAATTTAATTAACAATTAATAATTATATTGTTATAGATAATTATATTAAAATAATAATTAAAAGTTTGATTGAACAAAAATTAGAGAGTTATTTCTAAATTAAAAAAAGTTTAAAAAAACGCTTGTTATAAATTATCTATTTCGGAAACAACCAATCATCTCATACACGGGGGTATTTGTGAAAGGTTTATTTTAAAAAATGTGATTAAACCGCGAACAGACTATAACAATATACTGATTATTACGTTGAACGGTGGTCGGGCCGCAAGCACGGCACTTGGAACAGGTAGTCTGGAGTTGTCCGCGATCTTACCCTGGCCCTTCGCGGAGATAGAATGACGCACGGCTTGAGGGAGGGTAGGGAAAGTCTGTCCCCTCCACGCGCCTAACTCTGGCATCACGTGACCTGAGTTGGCCACGCCCCGGTCCCTAAACTCCGCCCGGGCGCGCCGTATTTCCATGCCTGCGAGCTCATCACTGAGCTTGGGGTCTCTATATGCCACTCTTAAATTATGATATAATTCTATATAAAGTTTTGCCCGTGAGAACTGCCAATAGACGTGCGAACAAGAAATTTAAAACACAGAGTGAATTTGCAGTTATTCTCTCGTGTTCCATAACAAAAAAAAAAAAAAAAAAANTCGCCGGAAATAAATGAACGACGTTACAAACAGTCAGGTTGAAAGGCTTTGTTTCTCGGGAGTTTTCAAACAGGCCGAATATTTAATTGAAACAAAATTTGCATATCTCATTATCCTGATTCTGTTTCACACTTTATTAAATTCATCGGCGGGTGTCCCAGGAAAGTAATTTGACGAGTCTCTTCTGCGCTGCACGTTTAAAATTTATTCAGTTTATACTGGCAGTGATAAATTTTCGTATTTGTCCGGGGTAAAACCGTGGCTAATATTCCACCGCCCAATTAAGACCTCGTGGGTCTGTCAGTTACGCAGTATCATTGAAGGCGTGTGTTTATTCCGCACGGCAGCTGCGGCACCGAGGCCTTTTAGGACGCGAGTAAATTGCGAAACGAACAAAGCGCACAGGTTCTTTTAGCGCTGAATATATATATTTTCTTTTTTTGCTGGGGTTTATGACAAAAAAAAAATGTAATTTATTTCGGCGGAGGAGTTAACGTCTTCCAAACCGCTGACTCAGATAATGTCGCGACCGTGCGGGGGAAAGGAAAATGCAAGCGGTGCTGGGAAATGCACGGAGCCTTAAATCCTTTACCATCCCGCGAGCGTCACTGGTAAAGAACCGCACCGTTAAAACACAGTACCCGGTTCCCAACGGTGCGAAGACACGACAGGACGCAATTCTGAAGGTTGCAAATATGCAATCCCCATCAAGGATATGCGCGTACGTTGCGTTGTTAAACGTACGATATATATCTACAGGAAATTAATTTAGTATTCGCTTCGTTACACAAGCTGCAGAGCATTAGAAGGTGTTTAAAACATACTAAATATAATACGGTGTTTCGGTGTTCGGGAGACAAGAGAATAACGACGACTTTAAGCTGTGGTTTTGTAATAAAAGAAATTAAAAAAACCCGTGCGTTGCGTTTTATGCGGCCTCATAATTAAATTATATTTATACGTAGCGAGACCTGAAGGTTTTTTAATCAGCTGCAGCGTAAACCCGTTGAGACAAGCTATATCAACAATGGAAAGGATAAAAAAATACGAATGTTTTTTTTTTGCACTAAGAACACTGCATTGACAGAAAGAAGTCGGATTTTCAACTGTTGTTTCTCATTTTCAGCTATTCAATAGGCTACATGGTAGACCATTTCACACAGCTACGTATGAACCTAAATAAAAGCAGTAATTGGGTGGTATGACGAACTAAGCAATATTCTTTCATTTTATTGTACAATACATTACGTAATTGCGAGTAGTAATAGTTAGTTATACCAATTATAGTTTTAGAAATTTTTCTGACGTTTGTAACATAATAGGGTTACAGGTGTATTTTAGCCAACTATCCGAACGAAATAAACGCTTCTAAGATCACTTTCCTGTCTGTGTGTGAATGTGTGTGTATGTTTCTGTGTGTGTCTGTTTTTGAACGTGTGAACCGACTCCCACCAAACTCGGTACACATTTAGTACTTCGTAAGGACACCTGACTTTTATAGTTTTCGACTACGCTGGGCACTTACTTTTAAAACAGCGGATATTTTAATATTTAGGGTGATTGTCATATCTTGGGAACCATTCAAAACGATTTGAACAAACTTTTGTATGCTGACAGAGAATCGTGTAGGCATTCTATTCTGAAATGAATATTGTGGTTAGCCCGGAAGTTTTGGAAGATAGCAACCAAAGAAAAATGTTGTTTTACATTATATATCGGAAACTATTACACCATTTTCACCAAATTTGGCATGTAAATAATACAATGGCAGGCTAGGTATAAGTAATTAAAGTTTATTAGGTACTTATTTTCAAAATGGCGGCCATAAAATATTTAAGGATTATTGGGTATATCTACTATAACATTTAAACAATTTCAACCAAATGTTGATAATGAATGTATGCATTACAAGCATATCATGTAGTCCACCACATATCCAATTTTGTCAGCCTTTTTGTTAGATAGCGCTACATGGATAAATGAAATTTTCATGTCATATCTCAGTAAAAATTTAACCAATTCGTACCAAATTGGGCAAACAAGTAGTACTGCGGTAGATAATAATAAATTGTATGTTTTAGGTTTGCCAGGCAATTATTTTCGAAATGGTGGTCATATAGCCAAATTTAGCTTAGAGAGATACATCGTCGAAACCATGCAATCAATTCAAATTAACTTTGTATGCAGGCAGTTATTATTGCAACTATCGACTGTGTCAACACGGAGCATCTTTTGTCCTCCATTTTGTGAGATAGCACCAACAAAAATAAACTATTGTCATATCACAGGAAACACTTGTTCGATTTATACCAAACTTGGCAAACACGTAGTAGTGTGGCAGATGATGTAAAATGGCATGTTTTAAATATTTCAGAAACTTATTTTAAAAATGGCGGCCATGTAGCTATCAGCTCAGAATTCTCTATTGTCGAAACCATGTAATCAATGCCAAATTTTCTTTGTATGCTAGCAGTAGATATTACAACTATTAACTGTTTCCCCACAAAAAATATTTGTCCGTAATTTTGTAAGATAGCACAATATGTAGTTTTTTTTATATCTCAGAAAAAAATTGACAGATTCCTACCAAATTTGGCAAACAAATAGTTTTGCTACAGGAAATGTAAATTTTTTTTTTAAGATCAAGCACTTATTTAAATAATGCTGGTTTTATAGAAATTTTAGTTTATTATGCTTTACCATCAAAACAACATAAACAATTCTAACTTAATTTGGTATACTGGCAGTATATATTACAGCTATAAATTGCATCTACATATAGCATCTTTTGTCCCCCATTTTGTAAGGTATGCTTCATGTAAAATTAAGTTGTTATGTAATATATCGGGAAAGAATTGAAAGATTTTTACCAAGTTTAGCAAACAAACAGTACTGCATAAGGGGTGAAAAATGGTATGTTTTAAGTAGGTCAGGCACTTATTTTCAAAATGGTTGCTATTCAAATATTTTAGGACACTATAATTTATTGACGAAACATTCACAAATATCATTCAAAAATTTTCAGTTTAATTTATATTGCTGCATTTTCTAATTGTTCACGTTTCAACAAAATATAAAATATCAGATAAAAACTGCTTTTCCCGATTCAATGATACGACACATATCACAACCAGAAAACACAATAAGTTAAAATATGTTTGGTAATAATTTTGACGCAATACAAGACAATTTTTTTGCACATAGTACAATTAATATAGTTAATAGAACTTTGAATATAGATCGTAGGTACTCAAATTAAAAAGTAATACCGAAATAAGAACTAAGTTGAGTGATGACGTGATAATATTAGGCATGCTATTCTATGAGAACAGTCCCGGAAAAAAACATTTAAACTGCCCTATAGTAAATGGGTTCCCTATAAAACAGTTTCAGCTAAGGTCGAGCTCGAAAATTGGCGTAACTTTTAGCAATTATTTTGTTTCACGTTAAGGAAAGGGATTGTGTGCACAGTAAAACTTTGTTTTAGACTTTATTAGTGTGGCAGTTATTTACCTTTTGAGCTACAAATCGATATTTAAAAATTATTTTTTACTTCCCATAATAAACTTTACAGTATTATAGTGTCTGACTCCGTACTTTCTATACTGCGCTATTTTTAAACCAAAATTCGAGCCCTTAGAAATTATATATATTATGACATAAAACTTATTGTGCACTACCAGAGATTAAAATACACGTACAATACTGAGAGTAGCTATAGGATACGATTAACAGTCCTTTCCTTACACAGTATAAGGTTTTATTGATTACAGGGAATGACAAAATAAAACAGTCTCGAAACTAACTTATTATACAGTTGCTGCCTTTTAAAATCTCCAAGCATGATACTTTATATGAATAAAAAATCAACTTTAATTATTATAGATAATTCAGATTCTAGATAACATCTCAAAGAAGAAAATAATGTATGCGTCACAACATACTCACTGTAAGAGGTTTAAACTGACATCTTGTAAAACGAAATTTCCCATAATTATTCATCTATATATTACATGCAGTTAACATTAAGTGAATATTAGTTGGTGATAAAAACAACCAGAATATTAATAATTCATGAACCTGCTTGTAATAACCATAGTAGGTCAATATTTCACACCAATCTCTTGCATAAGAGCTTCCATAATGAGTATGTTCGTAAGATTTAATGCACGTACACACAGAATCAGTTGAGAAAAGTTTGGAAAAATTTTCAAAGGAAATAAAATGGAAAAGTTTGCTACGTGAAACTATTTCTCGGATTACGCAATATTAAGATTTTGATCAACCAACATTCCCTGTCCGTATAGAGCGGAGAGGATGAAGGGAGGTTCGAGCCTTAAGGCAGACGGACGGTTTAAAAGCTATTAATTAATTTGAACAAGAATTTGTCGAAAGACCGGATTAGATTGATTTACTTTGAAACATTTAACTAAAGTCGTGTTTTTAATAAGAGTTAAAAAGTACTTCACATTGCAAGGCACTACCTAGGTGGCTCTACAAAATTAGTTAAATTATTATAACAATGCCTGAAGTGGTTGAAATTAAAGTTTTTACAGAAAGCTATATTAAGTTTCACCAATCTATACAATTTAGTGATTCACTGCAGTTATGACTCATATAAACGATACTTAACTCGCAGAAACGAAACCAGTATTAGGCCAAATATAACGGAAGGACAACGTCGTTTAAAAACAAGTGGAAGCATAGGAAATTAAAACTGTGGTTATGGGAAATGTTTTGTTTACTTGGAGCACAAATAACATCCGTTACTTGCAACAATAAATTATACAAACTTTTAAATTTATCAAACTTTTTTAAATTAAAAATATTAAAATCATAATACAAATAATTACTATGAATGAGAAGTGTTTGCAAGTATAATCTTATACCCGTGATAAAATATAAATTCAGTGATCCAAACGTAATATTTTAGAAATCAGGTGCTTGATATATTTAATTTGAAATCTCAAATAAATTACATTAATTTTTTTACCTGTTTTATTGAACATAAGTTTCACCGGCTTTCAATTGTTGTAGAAAAACACGCAGACAGGAACATTAATGCACAAATACACTATCGAACAATCTATCCGCAATAATGAAGTGCTCTTTAACACAACAATATATTTGAAATCTTTTCTCCATTCATGCATTAAACCTTTTTTGATAGTGCGCTTTCAAAATGAGATTCTAACCAATACTGTGGCAATCACATACAATCTGCAGTTAATACATATCTGAAGAAGAAATTAACGAAAAACGCAATGGTTATAGTTCTATATTAAGGTGACAATTCCGGAAACTATATGTACGTATCGTGCAACTCAGTGTGCTATTACACAATACCTGGTACTCTTTCATGGAATACCTCCATTTCCTGTTCAAACAAATTTGAATTAATTTTTGTTTGTTTATTTTTACGTATGTATTATACGTTAATTAGCACTGTATAATCAAGTCACTAGGAAAGGCAGACTTTGTTCAATTACAACTATAAACAAGGCCTTTGTCATCTGATGTATTCGTATAGTTTTTAGTAATTCGATAATTACATATGTGTAATTTGCCGGTAAGACACTATCTAGACTCAGTTTTAAATCGGCATTATAATTCCTCGAGGTATAATTTTTTGTTCGGTGGCATTAGATACAAATATTTTGAGTGAAACCACGTAAATTTGGCACTTTTCTGTTTGCCTTTTTGTTGGTCAAGCTACCTCACTGAACCATTTGAAAACGTGTGAGTTTTTTTTTTTTTAACTAGAGAATATTATTATGACGCTTTAATCTAGGATGTCGGGTTTAAACGCTTGACAATGCGCAGCATGTGGAGGCTTTATCAGTTTTATCTCGACATGGTTATTGCTGTTGGTAACCACGCACAAAGATATTTCAGCATGAAATATGCATATTAAGTATGGTTCCAACTTTTCATGATTATATTATGAGAGTAGTATCAGACAGAATCAACCTACGTATGTGATGTTGGTTGACTCCCACTTCCTCGTCAGACGCGAATAATACACAAGCTAAGTCGTTTTATTTCTTCAATGTATCCGGTAGTTTTGACAGTACCAATCAGTCAGCAGTTCTGAACGTTACCCTCTTGTTACTCTACGCTAAGTATTAATTAAGAACGAAAGTTTTCTTTGTTAAACCGGGGAAGGATGGGCACGTGTTAAATTTTCGGGGTTCCCAGCTCCCGAGGTTTGTGGAGGGGAAAAAAACGTGGGCGGTTTGGTTGGAGGGGTTGGGGGGGGATTCCTCATACACCACATTTACCGTGCAAATGCCACAGAACTTTCTCAAATTATAGTACGCGTACCGAAAGTACATTGATGCAGCACAGAATAATCACGCGAACTTCCGAGGGGCCCTTATTCTGGTTTCTAATTTAATGTAGTACCACTCAATGTTTATAAAGGAGAACAGACACTGTCAGTTTTTGGTACAACAAAAACCAATGTGTCTGCATTGTTCTCGTGAGAAGTTTGGTGACGTAAGTTTTTAAATAAAAAATGTTTTCTTGGATGTCGTTAGTGGCATATTTATAATAGGTTCTCGAGTCATCACATTGGTGACACTTTTTCCAGTAATTATAAAGTAAGTAGCATTAGATGTCACATCATTATACAGTATTTAAGGTTTGGGATATTCGATTATTTAGTGTGCTTCATTTCTGCAACATGGGCCGTTCAATAGGTTGCAAAATGTCAGGAAAAGATAAACAGCATTTTGATGTAAAGAAATGTAATGGTACATTTTACATTATGACGACTATTCAAATTTTAACGAAATAATATTTATCTCAATTGCAGACGTTCGAAAATTTTTAAACATAATGTTATCGAAGGATATTAAATTCACCCATAGAAAGTATTTCCTGGATGTCATTCGATGCATTATTTGTTAGTTAATTCAAATTTAAAAAAATTCTCACGTTTGGTAAAAAAATTTCCATATCGCAAGTTAATAAAAATTAAGAAACAAAAATTTAATAACATTTCTGCATGAAAATAACGCTGACAAATTTCATGCGTTTGAAGAGATTAACCCGTTTTTGAAAATCACCGCTCATGGACCAAATCCAGTGTGGAAATGTTCTTTTGGCTTAACCGGGACAGGTTTACCTCTCTCCGGCGATTTCGCATTATTTTCATCTTTCGTTCTATCGTTTCCTATGCAAATCGCATCCACCTTTCCTTTCTGACGGCTGCTAACGGGGTAAGGCTGATTTTACAGTGGTGGTGTCACCCAAAAAAAAAACTTTCATCCCCTTCTACCTGCTCTCATCGCAGACAGCTAGACTGGCCATCAAAGCCCCAACCCTTTCCTATTTTCTACTCTTTTCCTACACACACACAGCCATCCTCGTTCGTTGTCGCTTATATGTTTTTTTTTTTTGCTGTTTACCGGGTCCTTTTTCAATCCAAACTCCAGTTCGTTATTCTATTGACACGGGAGCTCGCCGGGCCTTTGTTTGCCCTTCCTTGGATGATGGCCCAGAACTTTCCTTGTCAATGAATTTATTCCCTGGGTGGGGGACGGG